>ML362242.1:0-46241 GCA_005239505.1 Nicotiana paniculata
TGAGTCTACGTCGATTAACTTATGATGAAATTTTTACGTACGAAAACACGAGACGTACAATATTATCTCGAACTACGCTAGTTGGTTTATCTAACCTCTCATTATGACCACGTCAAGGCTTTGTTATTTCTAAACTTACCTTTTAACCCGTTGTATTGATTTCTCACATACGTTAGGAGTGACGTTGCTCAACAACCACCTAAATATGTATCATTTATCAAGAAACACATAATAAATAGGCACAGTCAATCCATGGCCATTCAATCAACTGAAATAAGCACGTAGTTGAACAAATAGACAAATTCAAAGGTTAAATTATATTAAAACATAACAATAATTCATCCTCCAAGAAGTTCCATCAAAACCCTANGAAGAGGTTCCATCAAAACCCTAGATAACAAATTAGCTATAGTATGCATAACAACAATACTAGAATTCATAACCAATAATAGAAATAGGAAGAAGGAAGTGAAAAATTCGTAGAAGAATTCCCCGCCTTGCTCCTATTGTGTCTCTACCTCCTTAGGTCCAAAGTGTGTCAAAAGTCCTCGAAATACCGTTTTTCCATATATATACACCAAGTAGGGTCTGGTCCAAACAATTATACCTTCTCCTACGTGAAAAGTGACACATTTTCCCGGACAAAACTGTCACAACCCCAGTTCGCCCTCCGTGAACATGTCGTGACGGCACCTAGTTCCTATAACTAGGTAAGCCTAGCAATGCGGAATATCAACATAACTTGCAGAAATAATTAAGTAAAAGAAAGTTGGACAATCTAAAAGGAAGACTGTATATGAATGCCACTTGGCATATACAACCCAAAATAATATGAAAGTCTACAACATCACCCAAAACCCGGAAACTCACGGGAACCACCGGCTAAAAGAATATAATACATGCTCTAAATCCAGAAAATCTCTACAACAGTAAGGAAGGATAAACTTTTCACAAAAAGCTGGAATAAGATAGAGACTCTTGGTCTGCGAACGCGGCAGATATACCTCGAAGTCTCTGTTGTATCTCTCAACCTCGGGGATAGTGCGCCTGAGCGGAGGTACTTGGATCTGCACATGAAAAACATGCGCAGGAAAGGGCAGGAGTACACCACAGCGGTACTCAGTAAATGCCAAGCCTAACCTCGATCGGGTAGTGACGAGGAAGGTCAGGGCCCTACTGAGGTCAAACAATATAATAGGAATTTACAGTTTGAAAACAAGCGGTAATAATGAGTACAACAGTGAAATAAGACAGGTCAAACAAGGCAATAACTAAACACAAGAACAGAGAAAACCCGAAATATGTGCAGCATAATAACAATGGTAACAATGAGGATCTCCCAGGATACCATCCTGTAGTCCTTTTCTCAAATGTCCAGTGGATATCCTGGGATACCGTCCCGTAGTCCATCATATGTATATCCAAAGGATCTCCCGGGATATCGTCCCGTCGTCCATCATATGTATATCCGAAGGATCTCCCGGGATATTGTCACGTAGTCCATCATATGTATATCCGAAGGATCTACCGGGATACCTCCGTAGTCCATCATATGTATATCCGAAGGATCTCCCGGGATACCGTCCCGTAGTCCATCATATGTATATCCGAAGGATCTCCCGGGATACCGTCCCGTAGTCCATCATATATCTCCCGAGATACTGTCCCGTAGTCCGTCATATGTATATCTGAAGGATCTCTCGGGATACCATCCCGTAGTCCATTATATGTATATCCGAAGGATCTCCCGGGATACCATCCCGTAGTTCATTATATGTATATCTGAAGGATTTCAAAGGATATCGACCCGTAGTCCCAAAGTAAATATGCAGGGGGATCTTCCGGGATACCGTCCCGTAGTCCCGAAGTAAATATGTAGGGGGATCTCCCGGGATACCATCCCGTAGTCCCAAAGTAAATATGCAGGGGGATCTCCCGGGATACTGTCCCATAGTCCCAAAGTAAATATGTAGCCACAACAATAAAACACCCAGTTTAGAGTGCAAAAATACAAGGCAACAAGTAATTCTAGCCTAACACGCTTCACATAGTACAATTTAAACAATTTAAGCGAATAGGAAATTTGGGGCCACTAGGCATGATTTTCTAAGCTAACATAGGCTATGGTCGCAATTAAAATAAAACAGGTAAGAAAGAAATTCAGTCTAAATATTTCAAGTAAAACTGGATTTTTCAACAATTAGCACAAGTACGCGCTCGTCACCTCACGTACAAGGCATTCAATTACCAAATATCACATCCTAAGGGGAAAGGTCCCCCAAAAAAAGTTAGACAAGCCACTTATCTCAAGCCGGCTCAAAATCAACTTGAAACCACACGTTTACAACGAGTATCTGACTCCAAATGGCCCAAATCTATACAATTCAATTACATATCGTAAATAACATCTCATGCAACTGATCATACTATTTAATTCAAGCTAAGGCGTGAAATTATGTAAAATGAACAAAACGCCCCTCGGGCCCACGACTCGGAATCAGGTAAAAATTATATTTTCTGAACACCCATTCACTCACGAACTCATTTAACCAGAAACAATCACAATCCGATGCCAAAAACCCCACAATTTTTCAGAATTTCGGGTTAGGAAAATCTCATCAATTTCCTATTGTTTTCCCCCCATTTTTTATAATTAAACTAAAGAAAACAACGGGAAATAATGGTCTAGCAATGAATTAGGATTAGAAAATGTTACCTATAATCTTTCTCTTCAAAACCCACTGAAAATCGCCAATTCCCGAGCTCTTACACGATTTTTTTGACTTATGAAATAAGCCCTCGGATTTTTGGAATAAAACACACAGGGATCTCACACCTGCGGTCTCGATCACCACACTGCGGTACCGCACCTGCGGAAAAATCAGCGCAGATACGGAAGTCACTTACATAGCACTGGGTCCGCACATGCAGTCCCGCACCTACGGAACCCAGGTCGCCCTTGCGACCACAGGACTAATTACCCCCTATCGCACCTGCAACCAAGCCCCACGCGCCTGCGAGTTCGCACCTGCGGAAAAACACTCGTAGGTGCGAAGACACCAGAAGAGCCTAGTTCAGCAGTAGTAAATTTCTAATATTCCACCCGTTAAGCATCCGAAACAACCCCGAGGCCCTCGGGACCTCAAAAAAACAACCAACCAACCCTAACACCTCATTTGAACTAGGTCGAGCCTTAAAAACACATCTCGTAACATCAAAATCATCTATTATGCATAGGTTCAAGCCTAGAAACTTAGGAAAATTCTAAATTCACATCTGACGCCGAAACACGTCTAAACTTATCCGAATGACCTCAAATTTTTCACACACATTCCAAATGACATTACGGAACTACTTTAACTTTCGGACTTCCATTCTTACCCTCAGATCAAAAATTCACTATCGGACCAGAAACTCCAAAAATTTAAACTTCGGCCTTTCAAGCCTAAATGAGCTACAAACTTCCAAAATACATTCTGAACATGCTCCCAACCCCGAAATCACCTAACGGAGCCAATGGAACCATCGGATTTCCATTCCGAATCCGTCTTCACACTGCTCCAACTATGGGCAACTTTCCAACACTTAAGCTCTCATTTAGGGACTAAATATCCCAAAACTCTCCGAAACTTTAAAATCGAACGTCCCGGCAATTCAATTAAGCAGAAATAGGCTTTGGGAAAAAATTTAACAGGGGATCGAGGCATTAATTCCTAAGACGACCAACCGGGTCGTCACATCCTCCTACACTTAAAAATTTGTTCGTCCTTGAACGATCATAAAGACATACCTGAAGAAAAGAAAAGGTGAGGGTAACTGCAGCGTATATTCTGCTCGGTCTCCCAGGTCGCCTCATCGGCTGGCTGACCCCGCCACTGAACCTTTACTGAAGCAATGTTCTTCGACCTGAGCTTTCTGACATGCCTGTCCAAAATAGCTACAGGCTCCTCAACATATGATAGATCCTTGTCCAAATGGACTGAGCTGAAATCCAAGACATGAGACGGGTCACCGTGATACCTCCGGAGCATCGAAACATGAAATATCGGATGAACTCCTTCCAAGCTGGGAGGTAAGGCAATCTCATAAGCAACCTCCCCAACACGCCTCAATAACTCAAAAGGGCCAATAAACATCGGACTCAACTTCCCTTTCTTCCCAAATCTCATAACACCCTTCATAGGCGAAACCCGAAGCAAAACCCCCTCTCCGACCATATATGAAACATAACGAACCTTTCGATCTGCGTAACTCTTCTGTCTGGATTGGGCTGTAAGGAGTCTATCCTGAATCACCTTGACTTTCTCCAATGCATCCTGAACAAACTCTGTGCCCAATAGCCTGGCCTCACCCGACTCAAACCAACCCATCGGAGATCTGCACCTCCTACCATATAAAGCCTCATACGGCGCCATCTGAAAATGCCAAGCCTAACCTCGGTCGCGTAGTGACGAGGAAGATCAGGCCCTACTGAGGTCAAACAATATAATAGGAATTTACAGTATGAAAATAGGCGGTAATAATGAGTACAGCAGTGAAATAAGACAGGTCAAACAAAGCAATAACTAAATACAAGAACAAACAAAACCCGAAATATATGCAGCATAATAACAATGGTAACAATGAGGATCTCCCAGGATACCGTCCTGTAGTCCTTTTCTCAAATGTCCAGTGGATCTCCCGGGATACCATCCCATAGTCCATCATATATATATCCGAAGGATCTCCTGGGATACCGTCCTGTAGTCCATCATATGTATATCCGAAGGATCTCCCAGGATACCGTCCCGTAGTCCATCATATGTATATCTGAAGGATCTCCCGGGATACCGCCCCGTAGTCCATCATATATATATCCGAAGGATCTCCCGGGATACCGTCCCGTAGTCCATCATATGTATGTTCGAAGGATCTCCCGGGATACCGTCCCGTAGTCCATCATATGTATATCCGAAGGATCTCCCGGGATATCATCCCTAGTCTATCATATGTATATCCGAAGTATCTCCGGGATACCGTCCCATAGTCCATCATATGTATATCCGAAGTATCTCCGGGATACCGTCCCATAGTCCATCATATGTATATCCGAAGGATCTCCCGGGATACTGTCCCGTAGTCCATCATATGTATATCCAAAGAATCTACCGGGATACCGTCCCGTAGTCCATCATATGTATATCTGAAGGATCTCCAAGGATACCGTCCCGTAGTCCCAAAGTAAATATGCAGGGGATCTCCCGGGATACCGTCCCGTAGTCCCAAAGTAAATATGCAGGGGGATCTCCTGGGATACCATCCCGTAGTCCCAAAGTAAATATGCAGGGGGATCTCCCAGGATACCGTCCCGTAGTCCCAAAGTAAATATGCAGTCACAACAAGAAGACATCCTGATTTAGAGTGCAAAAATACAAGGCAACAATTAATTCTAGCCTAACACGCTTCACGTAGTACAATTACAGCAATTTAAGCGAATAGGAAATTTGGCACCACTAGGCATGATTTTCTAAGCTAACATAGACTATGGTCGCAATTAAAATAAAACAAGTAAGAAAGAAATTCGGTCTAAATATTTAAAGTAAAACCGGATTTTTCAACAATTAGCACAAGTACGTGCTCGTCACCTCACGTACAAGGCATTCAATTACCAAATATCACATCCTAAGGGGAAAGGTCCCCCACAAAAAATTAGACAAGCCACTTACCTCGAACCGGCTCAAAATCAACTTGAAACCACACGTTTTCCACGAGTGTCCGACTCCAAATTGCCCAAATCTATACAATTCAATTACATATCGTAAATAACATCTCATGTAACTGATCATACTGTTTAATTCAAGCTAAGGCGTGAAATTATGTAAAATGACAAAAACGCCCCTCGGGCGCACGACTCGGAATCCGGTAAAAGTTATATTTTCCGGACACTCATTCCTTGACGAACTCATTTAACCAGAAACAATCGGAATCCGATGCCAAAAACCCCACAATTTTTCAGAATTTCGGGTTAGGAAAATCTCATCAATTTCCTACGGTTTTTCCCCTATTTTCTATAATTAAACTAAAGAAAACAACGGGAAATAATGGTCTAACAATGAATTAGGATTAGAAAACGTTACCTATGATCCTTCTCTTCAAAACCCACTGAAAATCGTCAATTTTCGAGCTCTTACACGATTTCTTAGACTTATAAAATAAACCCTCAATGTTTTGGAATAAAACACACAGGGATCTCACACTTGTGGTCCCGATCACCGCACATGAGGTACCGCACCTGCAGAAAAAGCATCGCAGGTGCGGAAGTTATTTACATAGCACTGGGGCCGCACCTGCGGTCGTTTGGTCGCGCCTGCGGTACCGCACCTGCGGTCGTTTGGTCGCGCCTGCGGTCCCGCACCTGCGGAACCCACGTCGCACCTACGACCACTAGACTAATTACCCACCCTATCGCACCTGCGACCAAGACCCACGCGCCTGCGAGTTCGCAACTGCGGAAAAACCCTCGCAGGTGCGAAGACACCAGAAGAGCCTGGTTCAGCAGCAGCAAATCCCATATTCCACCCGTTAAGCATCCGAGAAAACCCCGGGGCGCCCGGGACCTCAACCAAAACCACCAACCAATACTAACACCTCATTTGAACTAGGTCGATCCTTAAAAACATGTCTCGTAACATCAAACTCATCGATCATGCATAGGTTCAAGCCTAGAAACTTAGGAAAATTCTAGAATTCACATCCGACGTCGAAACACGTCTAAACTTATCCGAATGACCTCAAGTTTGCACACACATCCCAAATGACATGAAGGAAGTACTGAAACTTCCGAACTTCCATTCCGACCCTCGGATCAAAAATTCACTATCGGACCGGAAACTCCAAAAATTCAAACTTCGGCATTTCAAGCCAAAATGAGCTACAGACTTCCAAAATACACTCCGAACACGCTCCCAACCCCGAAATTACCTAACGGAGCTAACGGAACCATCAGATTTCCATTCCGAGGCCTTCTTCACACTGCTCTGACTACGGGCAACTTTCCAACACTTAAGCTCTCATTTAGGGACTAAATATCCCAAAACTCTACGAAACTTTAAAACCGAACATCCCGCCAATTCAATTAAGTAGAAATAGTCTTGGGGAAAATATCTAATAGGATATCGGGGCGTTAATTCTTAAGACGACCGACCGGGTCGTCACAAAAATGTGCGTTGCCGCACACCTGGAAGGGTGCGCGCGCACTTGGCCGCACACATTTCACACTTTCTGCCCCATTTTCACGGTCAATGCGCGGTCATGCACTTTCCGTGCACTCTGCACCCTGTTATGTTTGAAATTTGGAAAAACAGAAAACATGAAAGTTGTAGCCCTTTTAATTTTCCAACCACATATTGTGGAGCTCAAATGGTGTTCTAAAGGAAAATTTATGTGCATTTTACTAGACAGTGTGCAATATACCTACTCGATTCTTCATTTGTTCTTAACTATCATCCTAAATTTAATCTAGACCTCCTAAATTTAATCACAAACCTTAGTATCTTTAGTTGTTAATTTACTGCTTTAGTTTCTTAGTTATTTATTTAGATATAAGAATCTTAATCTTTATGACTTAGAAATTTATTCGAGCATGTATTCTTATCATTATTGAACAATTATTGAGAAACCTTAGTTCTCTGTGGGATTCAACTCTGGACTCTTAGACCAGATTATATTTGCAGCGACCACTTAGTCCTTTTTATAAGGCATAGTTGGGCGTGATCAGCACGCCCACACGCCCATAACCTAGCATGCACGTCACCTCAACATAAATCACATAGCACGAAATTTGGGGTTTCATACCCTCAGAACCAAGCTTAGAAGTACTACTTACCTCAAACTGTGCAAATCTCTACATCAATAAGTCGTTGCCTCGCAAAACGGCCTCTGAATGCCTCGAATCTAGCCATAAACAATCCAATACAATCAACACGAACCAAAGGAATCAATTCCATAAAAACACTAAGTTCCTAATCAAAATTCAAAATGTCAACTCAAAAGTTGGACCCCAGGCCCACCGCTCAAAATCCGATAAAAGTCACAAAATCCGAAAGTCCATCCAACCACGAATCTAACTATAACTAATTTATCAAAATCTAACACCAATTTGATACCCAAATCCCCAATTTAAACTCTCCAAATCCCTAGCATCGACTCCCAAAATTAAACCTCAAAACCACACAATCTAGGTGGGAAATTCTATGAAAAAACATAATTATTGAATAAATTTAACCACAAGTGACTTACCTCAAGGATCCCTTCAAAATCCCTCTCAAGAATTGCCTAATCCTGAGCTTCGAATGTTAAAAATGAATAAAATCACAAAACCCTCAATTTTATTACTCTGTCGAGTCTTTCCGTACTTGCGACAACTTAACTGCATTTGCGGTGTTGCAAAAGTGAAGATCCTTCCACTTCTACGGTGAATAATTGGAACCAAGCCTTCGCACCTACTGAAACACTCCGCTTCTGTGCAAATGCACTGCGACCATATTCCCGCTCCTACGATGACCCCTCGTTTATGCGCTCAACCTCTCCGCATCTGCGACCACGCATGTGCGGACAATTTCGCACTTGAGACCACAAGATTCCTCACTCCTCGCCGCATCTACACTTCCCAACTAAGACCTGCAAGCTCACACCTATGACCAAAGCTCTGCAAGTGCGATTGCACCAGAAGACTTCAGCTACAACACCCCTTTTAACTCCAATTTGATCTAATAATCATAAGAGCTTCACCTGAGGCCCTTGGGACCTCAACCAAATATACCAACAAGTATAAAAACATTAGAAACTTAGTAGAGCCTTCATATCACATCAAACAACGCTCAAAAAACAAATCGCACATCGACTCACGCCTAATAAACTTTTGAACACTTTTACATCCGATGCCGAAACCTATCAAATCACGTCCAATTGACCCAAATTTTGCACATAAGTCAAAATGACACAACGTAGCTATTCCAACTCTCGGAACCCCAATCTAAACCCGGTAACCACAAAGTCCACTCTCGGCCAAACTTCTAAATTTCCAACTTTTGCCATTTCAAGCCTAATTCAATTACAAACCTCCAAATCACAATCTGTACACGCTCCTAAGTCCATTATCACCCAACGGAGCTAACGTAATCATAGAAACTTTATTTCGGATCCATTTACACAAAAAATCAACATCCGCCCAACCTTTTTAACTTAAGCTTCCAACCTTGAGACTAAGTGTCTCAATCTGAAACTTCTCCGGAGCCGAACCAACTACTCTGTCAAGTCACATAACAAAAATTAAGTAGGGAACGAGCAGTAAATGGGGTAACATGCTACAAATCTCAAAACAACCGATTGGGCTGTTACATTTCTAGAAGGTTTAGGCACTAATTGGCGAAAGTTAGAAATTTAAAGGTTGGGAAGGTGCATTAGTTTGACCGGGAGTTGACTTTGATGATATCAGGTTCGAATTGTGGTCGAGAAATTTCAATAGCTTCGCTATGTCATTTGGGACTTGTGTTCAAAATTTGAACTCATTCCGAGTTGATTTAATATGTTTCGGCACGAGTTTTGGAAGTTGAAACATTCAAAGTTCATTGAGTTTAATTCGAGGTGTGGTTCACCATTTTGATATTATTATGTGTAATTTGAGGCCTCGAGTAAGGCTGTGTTATGATATGGAACTTGTTGGTATATTCAGACAGGGTCCCGAGAGGCTCGGGAGAGTTTCAGACATGATTCTGATCATTTTGAAAATTATGGTTTAGGCTGGTTTGTGGCAGGATTTGGTGTGATCGCACTTGCGGCTGGTTTTGTGCAGGTGCGGTGGTTGCAAAATGGAATTATGGTTGCACCTATGAAGAAGGCTGAGTTGGGCGACCTCTGTAGAAGCAGAATTTTTAGCGCACCCGCGTGCGTACAGAAGCGAGATCGTGAGCTTAGGAGCGGACGTTAGCCCATATGTGCGTTCAAGTGTCGTACCTGCGATGTCGTAAGAGCATATTTTTTCCACATGTGCGAGGGACATTTCTCTAGTGCTTCTCCGCATAAGTAGAATTAAAATGACGCCGTAGAAGTGGCTAAGTGTGTTGCAGATGCGACGATGCCTTGGCAGAAGCTATTTATCAAGGGCTTGGCTATTTTATTCACTTTTGAGTTAGGGAGCTCGGATTTGTGAAATTTTGGAGGAAAATTTAATCGCAAGGATTGGGGTAAGTGTTTATATTCGGTTTTGATTATATTTCATGAATTTATCTTCGTTTTAGTAATTGCATTATGAATTTTAAGAGAAAATTGGGGGATTTTGTGTAAAGTTTCATAAAGTGAATTTTTGGGTTTTGATCTTTGATTTGGAGTCAGATTGGAGTGATACTAGTATGGTTGGACTCGTAATAGAATAAGTTGTCAGATTTTGTGATCTTCATCGGGTTCCTAGGCACGATCTCGGGTTTGACTTTTTGGTTGACTTCAGGGTTTTGATTAAAGATTTGACCTTTATCATTTGGAATTGTTTCCTTCGTCATTATTTGATGTATTTGAGTTGATTTTGGTTCGTTTCAAACTGTTCGGAGGTCGGTACGTGCGGGATGGCACTTTCGGAGTATCGTTTGGCTTGCTCGGTAATGGATTTGGCTTGTTTGAGGCAAGTAACACTTCTAAACTTGGTGTTGAGGGTATGAACCCCTGAATATACGTTATATTTATTTGGTGTTAAGGTGACGCACATGCTAGATGAGGGGCGTGTGGGCGTGCAACGTGTTAATTATGACTTGATTGATTCTTTAATTACCTAATCTTGTTTTTATCCATGAAATATATACGTGCTAGAGTAATTGAGTTGTGATCCATGTTAGAAACCATGTTTAGGCTATATGTTTATTCTTTCAGGACCAACTGAGGTCATATCTGCTGTGAGTTATTCGCTTAAATTGCAGTTACAAACTCAGTCATTCTCGTTCATTTGCACATCGTATCTCAGTCTATGGCTATTTATTGATGCATCATAACATCATTTTTGCTGATTTTCGTGACATTATGAGCTCGAGAGACTGGATTGATTGATGACTGAGTTGGGGCCGGATTATGAGTGGTATTGATGGGATCGGGCTGCACGCCGCAATAGGATTTATTATTCTTGGGCTAGATCTGGCATGTATTATTGATTTATGACGGGATCGGGTTGCACGCTGCATCAGTCTTTATTGATTCATGCCATGATTGGCTTATTATAGCACTTGGACAGGATTTTCCCCTTTGGAGTCTGCACACCCGCAGTGAGCGCAGTTGTAATTGGTTTATTTGGGCTGGATCTGCCCTGTACAATGCTGAGTGAGTGAGTGTGTTGAGTGATTGAGCATGATGAGTGGAAAGTTCGAGACAGTGAGATTGAGTACTCTGAGAGTATGCATATGATTTTATCACAGAGTTGCATTGCATTCGACATGCACACTTGACATAAAGGCATAAAGATGTATTTTCCTCATGATGTACGGTATAGCGTCATTCATGACTTCACATACACATTAATATGTAGACATAGAGATGTATTTTCCTCATGCCATTTGAAAATGAAACATTTACCTATTGAAATTTTTTGGGAAAAAATCACAGTTTTATAAATCACTCATATTTTAGTGATTTCGGTAAAAGAATTGGGTTTTCACTGATATACTTGAAAAGCATGCCTATTTTCAGAACCGTGAATGAGCCGAACATTATATAGCTGAGTTACTTCATTTATCACTTTCATTATGTTGTTATGAACTGTTGTTGGCTATTGTTGTAGGACTCCGACCTTTGTTCCAGCTTGTCACTACATTCAACCTAAGGTTAGGTTTGTTCCTTATTGAGTATATAGGGTCGGTTGTACTCATACTACACTTCTGCACCTTGAGTGTAGATGTTAAATATTGATGTTGATGTGTACGCCGGGAGGTGGATTTAAAATGTACCTGTGTTTCGGTTATAGCTGCCTCTTGATCTTGGTAGCTTTATAATTTTAATCTGTTCATGTACATATCTAACATATGATGTACTTTATTTCAATCCAGCTTTGTAAATTATAAATCTAAGAAGCTCATGATTTGTACTACCGGTCCTTGTGATTTTGTATAAAAGCTCAGTTATTTCATTATTATTGTCCTATCAAATTTCATTGGAATTGATTTATTATTAATTGGCTTATCTAGTGGGTTGCGTTAGGTGCTATCATGACTACCTATGTTTGAGAGGCTACATGGCATTTAGGATAAATTTCCTATCTTTCTCTCCTTATCTTTAAACATTTATTTATCTTGGAACATAACTCTTTTAATTCTTTCCAAGCCCTCGTATGTGCATGTGAGCGCTCGGTATCGACTTTTCATTGACGGCTTGCGATTCCATGGGTGAGGTGCGAGATTTGATTTCAATGTGCTAATGATGGGCCAGTCTGGAGGACTTGAGGCAGGGTTTTGACTGTAGTTTGAGCACTGGCATTTCGGTTATGTGGGCACATGCTTTTGGAATTATAAGTCTGGTAATGTCCCTATTAGTGGAATTTGTGGCTCGATGATTGGTTGAATTAGCTATATAATGAGTATGATGTGACCACAGTGGTTTCAGGTTGATTGATATACTTCTAGCCCGAGGTAAGTGTTCGTTCTAACCTTAGCTTGAGGGAATAGGAGTTGAGTCTTGTTTTCTACTTGCTAATTGTAGAGTACGATGTATAGGCATGGTGACGAGTATCTATACATTGGCGTCTAGCATGACCGTGAGTCCTTATATTGTGAATATTCTGGTCTTGTGGTAATTTCAATATTTAATTGATGATTTCTATGTATTGTGAAGAATATGTTGAGGGAATTGTATCTTGTAAACTCTGCTGGAGCATTGGCTCAAATTGTAACGAATAACGAAGAAATATGAGATAGTATGTCTTTGGAGCATTGGCTCAAATTGTGAATTGAATAATGAAGAAATATGAGATAGTATGTCTTGGGAGCATTGGCTCTTATTGTCAATTGAATAATGAAAAGATATGAAATAGTATGTCTTTGGAGCATTGGCTCAACTTGTGAATTGAATAATGAGGAAATATGAGATATTACATTCTTTGGAGCATTGGCTCAATTTGTGAATTGAATAATGAGGAAATATGAGATATTACATCCTTTGGATCATTGGCTCAGATTGTAACACGAACGATGAAGGTTTATGAAACAATTGTGTCCTTTGGAGCATTGGCTCAAGTAAGAGAATAAATCACGGAAATGAAAGTGAAAGAAATAGAAAGTGTTATTGAAATATACCCTTGTCGGGTCATTAATGCTTTTGATATTGTTCACTCGCCGGGATTTAATTTTCTTAATTGATTGTTCCTTGCCGGGATTTAATTGTTGAATTATTGTTCCCTTGCCTGGATTTAATTGTTGAATTATTGTTCCCTTGCCGGGATTTCTATTTCTATTCTGTTTACTTCATTGCCCTTGGTTGTGATTGCTGTTTGGGTGAGGAATAGTGTTAAAGCACGAAGGGTGATACCGTGCACTTGTCTTGGTGAGAATGAGAGTAAAGCACGAAGGATGATGCCATGAATTGTTTGATATTGTCTCCCTTGTCGGGATGTTGAGATTTATGTTGTTGTTCCCTTGCCGGGATTTCTATTTCTATTCTGTTTACTTCCTTGCCCTTGTTTGGGATTGTTGTTTGGGTGAGGAAGAGTGTTAAAGCACAAAGGGTGATGCCGCACACTTGATATTGTGAGGAAATAGTGTAAAGTACGAAGGGTGATGTTGTGCCGTACGATAATCCATTCCGTACCACATTCATTGATTATACAGTGAGGGAAGAGAGTAAAAGCACGAAGGGTGATGTCGTGCCATGATTCACATTATATACATTATACATCGCATAGTGAGGACGAGAGTAAAAGCACGAAGGGTGATGCCGTGCAAGTTTGTGATTTTCTGTCCTTATTGATATGCTGACTTTGACGTTCTTTTCCCTATTGAGATTCCTATATGAGACTGTTATCTCCCCACAGCATGTTTCCCTTCCTTTATTAATTATTTTCTCCCTATATTTCTTATCCGTTGTATATATGTATATCTATTTATTTGAACTGCACAGGTTTATTTGGTAGTCCGGTTCTAGCCTCGTCAATACTTCGCCAAAGTTATGCTGGGCGCTTACTCAGTACATGGGGTCGGTTGTACTGATGCTACACCTGCACTTCTTTATGTTGTGCAGATTACTCGGCCGGACCCGGAGGACATCATTAGTGGGAGTGTCTTCCAGCTCATCATAGAGGCTTCAAGGTATACCCGCTGGCATTTGTGGGCCTTGGCGTCTCTTCTATCCCCTTGTCTTCGATTCTATCTTGTTTTTACTTTAGTTTCAAAGGCAGACATTTATTTCCTTTCAGACTTGTATTTTGCACTCTTAGACAGTTCGTGAGTTTGTGACTCCAGGTTTTGGGAAATTTACACGTTGTTGTATTATGTTATCCTTATTTAGCTTGAAACCAAATTTTAATTCCGCTGTCAAATAGTGAATCGTTTAGTTTATCCTATTAAATTGGTGTTAATTTTCTAGTTTATTTATATACGTTGGCTTGTCTAGCGGGTTCAACGTTAGACGCCATCACAGCCCGATGGAGGGATTTCGGAGCGTGACAAGTTGGTATCAGAACACTAGGTTACTTAGGTCTCACAACTCACGGACAACTTGGTAGAGTTTGAGGGATCGGTACGGAGAAGTCTGTATTTATCCCCTAGAGGCTGCAAAAGTTAGGATGAATCCATACTTCTTTTCATCTCTATCGTGCGCTATGAATTCCGAGTACTGATTGAGTTTCTATTCTATTCTCTCGCAGATAGCGAGGATGTGTGCTTCCCTTGGTTCCGCCCAGCAGCCTGACACTCCTGCTAAACCTCCTACTCGGGGTCGGGGTCGAGGAAGAGGCCGTGCTAGAGGTCAGGGCCGGGCTCAGCCTAGAGCAGCAGCCCCAGTGGAGGAACCTTAGGTCAAGTCTAACGAGGAGGTCCCAGTTGGACCAGCTCAGGTCCCAGAGGGGCTCATAGCTACCCCAGTGCTTCAGGACGCCCTTGTCCGTTTAGTCGGACTCATGGAGAGTGTAGAACATGCGGGTCTTCTTCCTACTGCACCAGCCGTCTCTCACGATGGTGGAGGCAGAATCTTGTCGTCCGCGTACCAGAGCAGCTAGCTCCACAGTTTCAAACTCCGGCACCTCAGCCAGCCGGAGTAGCTCAGCCGGGTATTGCAACACCGGTAGTAGAGGGAGCAGCTATGTCAGCAGATGCTTTGTGGAGACTGGACGTTCACTAAGTTATTCACTACTACTTTTACTGGTTCACCATCAGAGGACCCCTAGGATTATTTGGACAGCTTCCACGAGGTTCTTCGGAACATGGGCATAGTGGAGTCCAACGGGGTTGACTTTGCTATTTTTTGGTTATCGAGCGCAACCAATAGTTGGTGGAGAGATTATTGCCTAGCCAGACCAGCTGGATCTACACCTTTGACTTGGACTCAGTTCTCAGAGGTATTTCTAAGGAAGTTCCTTCCAATTACTCAGAGAGAGGACCTTCGGAGGCAGTTTGAGCGTCTCCAGCATGGATGTATGTCAGTCACTCAGTATGAGACCAGATTCATCACTCTATCCTGACATGCTCTTATGGTACTTCCCACTGATCGGGAGAGGGTTCAGAGATTTATTGAGGGATTGGACTGGCCTATCAGACTTCAGATGGCTAGAGAGTCAGGAACAGACATATCGTTCCAGGATGCGGCCAATGTGGCCAAGAGGATTGAGATGATTCTGTCACAGGGTGGTGGTCAGGGGGTTGACAAGAGGCCCCGTCATTTTGGTCATTTCAGTGGAGCCTCATCTCGAAGCAGGGATTCTTCAGGCAGAGGTCATCCTTCCAGACCTTTTCATTCAGCTCTTTAGGTTTCCCATGGTACTTCGGGTGGTCGTGGTTATCAGCCACACTATTCTGATCAGCAGCCTTATAGTGTGCCACCAGCTCCCATTAGTGCACCGCTGCACCAGGGTTTTCGGGGTGGTCATTCAGGTCGACAGGGTCAGATTCAGTTCCCTTAGCAGCCGAGGTCATGTTACACTTGTGGCGATCCGGGTCACCTTCCGAGATTTTTCCCTCGAGCATAAGGTAGTTCTCAGCATCGTGGTTCCCGTGCCATGGTACAGGCACCAGGTGTTCCACAGCATGCCCAGCCAGCTAGAGGTGGCGGTAGAGGTGCTAGAGATGGAGGTAGAGGTCATAGAGGTGGAGCTCAGGCCGCCAGAGGTGGAGGCCAGCCAGCAGCCGGCCATCCCAAAGATGTGGTTCAGGGTGGTGGGGCCCAGCCCTGATGTTATGCTCTTCCAGCCAGGCCAGAGGCTGAGTCTTCAGATGTAGTCATTACAGGTACTATTCGGGTTTGTGATAGAGATGCTTCAGTGCTGTTTGACCTAGGGTCTACGTATTCGTATGTGTCCTCTTATTTTGCATCATACCTGGTCATTCCTAGTGATCCACTGAGTGTTCCTGTTTATGTATCTACACCGATGGGTGATTCTATAATGGTCGATCGAGTCCATCAATCTTGTGTTGTGGTGATTGGGGGTCTTGAGACCCGTGTTGATTTATTGCTTTTGGGTATGGTCGACTTTGATGTTATACTGGGGATGGACTGTTGTCCCCATATCATGCCATCTTGGATTGTCATGCGAAGACGATGACCTTAGCCTTGCCAGATTTGCCCCATTTGGAGTGGAAAGGAACTCCTGGTCATTCTACCCGTAGTGTTATTTCGTACGTGAAGGCTCGGCGTATGGTCGAGAAGGTGTTTGGGTTATTTGGCTTATGTGCGCGATTCCAGTGTTGAGATTCCCTCTATTTATTCGGTGCCCGTGGTTCGTGAGTTTCCTGAGGTTTTCCCTTCAGACCTGCCGGGGATGCCACCCGACAGGGACATTGACTTCTGCATTGATCTGGCTCGGGGAACACCCAGCCCATTTCTATTCTGACATATCACATGGCCCCGCCAGAGTTGAAAGAGTTGAAGGAACAGTTGCAGGATTTTCTTGGGAAGAATTTCATTAGGCCCAACGTTTCTCCTTGGGGTGCTCCAGCATTGTTTGTGAAGAAAAAGGATGGTTCGATGAGGATGTGCATTGATTACCGGCAATTGAACAAGGTTACAATCAAGAATATGTATCCGCTGCCGAGGATTGATGATTTGATCGATCAGTTTCAAGGTGCCAAGGTATTTTTGAAGATAGACTTGAGATGTGGCTACCATCAGTTGAGAATTAGGGCATTCGATGTCTCTAAGACAGCTTTCCACACTCGGTATGGGCATTACGAGTTCTTAGTCATGTCGTTTGGGTTGACAAATGCTCCAGCAGCTTTTATGGACTTGATGAAGCGATTGTTCAGGCCTTATTTGGACTCGTTCGTGATAGTCTTCATTGACAATATATTGATATACTCTCGCAGTCACGAGGAGCACTAGCAGATTCTCAGAGTGGTTCTTCAGACTCTGAAGGATAGTCAGCTCTATGCAAAGTTTTCAAAGTGTAAGTTCTGGTTGAGCTCAGTTGCATTCCTAGGTCATGTCGTGTCAGCAAAGGGTATTCAGGTTGACTCGAAGAAGATTGAGGCAGTCCCGAACTGGCCTATACCAGTATCAGCTACAGAGATTCGGAGTTTCTTGGGATTGGCAGGCTATTATCGTCGATTCGTGGAGGGGCTCTCATCTATTGCAGCCCCGATGACCAGGTTGACCCAGAAGGGTTCCCAGTTCATATGGTGGGATGAGTGTGAGACGATCTTTCAGAGGCTTAAGACAGCTCTGACTATGGCACCGGTATTGGTTTTATCCACAGGTTCAGGGCCTTATACAATCTATTGCGATGCTTCCGTTATTAGTCTTGGTGCAGTATTGATGCAGGATGGCAAGGTCATTGATTACGCTTTGAGGCAGTTGAAGATTCGTGATAAGAACTATCCAGTGCATGATTTGGAGTTGGCAGCCATTGTCCACACATTGAAGATTTGGAGGCACTATCTGTATGGCGTGGCGTGTGAGGTGTTCACGGATCATAAGAGTCTTAAGTAATTGTTCAAGCAAAAGGAGTTGAATTTTAGGCAAAGAAGATTGTTGGAGCTGTTGAAGGATTATAATATTACCATCTTATATCACCCGGGGAAGGCCAATGTGGTGGCCGATGCTTTGAGTAGGAAGTCAGCTAGTATGGGCAGTCTTGCTTTTATTACGGTCAGTCAGAGGACGTTATCTTTGGATGTTCAGGCTTTGGCCAATCGATTTGTGAGGTTGGATATTTCTTATCCGAGTCGAGTGTTGGCTTGTATGGTCGCTCGTTCTTCATTATTAGAGCGTATCCATGATCGGCAGTTTCATGATCCCCATTTGTGTGTCCTTAGGGACACAATGCATAACGGAGGTGCCAAGCAGGTGACCTTAGATGATGATGGTGTTTTGAGATTGCAGGGGCGAGTTTGTGTGCCCAATGTTGATGGGATTCGAGAGTTGATTTTAAAGGAGGCCCATAGTTCCTGGTACTCTATTCATCCGGGCGCCCCAAAGAAGTATCAGGATTTGTTGCAGCATTATTGGTTGTGTATAATGAAGAAGGATATTGTGGCATATGTGGCGTGGTGTTTGAATTGTAAGCAGGTTAAGTACGAGCATCAGAGGCCTGGTGTTTTATTTCAGAGGATTGAGCTTCCCGAGTGGAAGTGGGAGAGGATCACTATGGACTTCGTTACTGGACTTCCGTTCACCCGAAAGAAGTTCGATGCAACTTGGGTCATTGTTGATAGGCTGACCAAGTCAGCGCATTTCATTCCTGTGGCAGTCTCCTATTCATCCGAAAGGTTAGCTCAGATCTATATCCGGGAGATTGTTCGCCTTCATGGTGTGCCGGTATCTATCATTTCGGACCGGGGCGCGCAGTTTACCTCGCATTTCTGGTGAGCAGTTCAGCGAGATTTAGGCACCCAGGTTGAGTTGAGCACATCATTTCATCCTCAGATGGATGGGCAGTCCAAGAGGACTATTCAGATTTTGGAGGATATGCGCCGAGCTTGTGTTATTGACTTTTGAGGATCATGGGATCAGTTCTTGCCTTTAGCAGAGTTTGCCTACAACAACAACTACCAGTCGAGTATCCACATGGCTCCTTATGAGGCTTTATATGGTAGGCGGTGTCGATCTCTAGTTGGATGGTTTGAGCCGGGAAAGGATCGGTTGTTGGGTATAGATTTGGTTCAGGAGGCCTTGGACAAGGTTAGGATCATTCAGGATAGGCTTCGTACAGCTCAGTCCAGGCAAAAGAGTTATGCAGATCCTAAGGTTTGAGATGTGGCTTTTATGGTGGGTGAGCGAGTATTTCTCCGAGTGTCGCCTATGAAGGGCGTGATGAGATTTGGGAATAAGGGAAAGCTTAGCCCCAGATTCATCGGTCCGTTTGAGATTCTTGATCGAGTGGGAGAGGTGGCTTATAGACTTGCATTTCCTCCTAGCTTATCAGTCGTGCATCTTGTTTTTCATGTGTCCATGCTTCAGACGTATCACGGCGATCCAGCCCACGTGTTAGATTTCAGCACTGTCCAGTTGGACAAGGACTTATCTTATGAGGAGGAGCCGGTAGCTATTCTAGACCGGCAGATTCGTCAGTTGAGATCCAAGAGTTTCCCTTATGTTCGTGTTCAGTGGAGACGTCAGCCTCCTGATGCATCGACCTGGGAGTCCGAGTCCGATATGCGGAGCCGTTACCCTCATTTATTTCCCAACTCGGGTACTTCCTTCTTCTGTCCGTTCGAGGGTGAACGGTTATTTTAGAGGTGAAGAATGTGACGACCCAAAGGGTCATCACCTATTTTATTACCCATCCCGTACTTCTGAGGCCTTGAAAACCTCATTTGCATTTGCCTCAATTTGCGTGCACAATCCAGGAATGCAGCCGAACAGCTTAAATGTGAAATTCTGTGAAAAATGCTAAGATTTGATATTAAAATGAATAAATTTGAATTTGGTCAACATTTTGGGTAAACGGACCCACAGAGAAGGGTGTGGAGCAACTTTCCATGCTGCTCCCCCTGCCAGTTGGCGTCGCAAGAACTGGGCGGGCAGGCTTTTGGGCACATGGAAAAATGGAAGTGGGTGGAGGGTGACGGACCCGTGATTTGACGGTCCCGGAGGGTCCATAGGAAAATATGGGACTTGGGCGTATGCCCGGAATCGAATTTCGAGGTCCCAAGCCCGAGAAATAAATTTTTGAGTAAAATTGTTTTCTGAAAATATTTAAGGAAATTGAAAATGAAATATGATTAGAAAGTGATCGTATCGGGCCCGTATTTTGGTTTCGCTGCCCGGTACATGTCTTATATATTCTTTAAGCACTTTTTATAAATTTTGGTTGAAATCGGATGTCGTTTGATGTGTTTCGTACTTAAAATGGAAAATTTGATGTTTTATGAAACTTGATAGAATTCATGGATTTTGAGGCTTAATTCGATGTATATGATGTTATTTTGGCGATTTGATCGCACGGATAAGTTCAAATGATGTTTTTGAGGTAGTGTGTATATTTGATTTGGAGCTCCGAGGGCTCGGGTGAGTTTCGAATAGGCCACGGATTGCATTTTTGAACTTAGAGTCTGTTGGTGTTCTGTTCTGCAGGCATCACAAATGCGATACCAGCATCGCAAATGCGAACAGTGCACTGGCTGGCAGTGCTCGCAAATGCGAAGCCAGCATCGCAAATGCGAAGGTGCACTGTTTGCACAGTGATCACAAATGCGATCCTTCCATCGCAAATGCGAAGTCCCTCCTCCTGCACAGTGATCGCAAATGCAAAGTATTCTTCGCAATTCCCATGCAGGCGTGTTCCCAATTGCGATGCCAACCAGTGGCCTGCACTGTACAAAACCGAGATTTTACTTCATATTTCCTATTTTCTCAAACTCAACACTCTTAGGAGATTTTTCCAAAGAACAAGACTCTTCCAAGTCAGTTGTAAGTGGTTTTTACTTATTTCTTTTCAATCATTAACATGTTTTCAACTTAAAATCAAAGATTTTCATGTGTGAATTTTGGTGAATTGGGTAGAACTTAGGTTTTTTCTAAAATTGGGGTTTGAGTGGGTGATTGACCTCCGAATTGAGAGATTTTTATATGAATAGACTCTTGAGGGTTCGAGGGTTCGAAAAATGTAAAATTTACCCGACTCTGGTATGCTGGCATGAGGGGCGTTTTGGTCATTTCACCTAATTTCGCGTTGTAACCTCGAATTTAATAGTAGAACCAATTTCATGAGATGTTACTTACGATATGAAATTTATTTGAATAGATTTGGGCCATTTGGAGTCGGATACTCATGGCAAACGTGTGTTTTCGGGTTGATTGCTATACTTCGGACCCGAGGTAAGTGTTCAATCCAACCTTAGATTGAGGGAATACGAGTTCGATATAGCTTGGGTCATTGTTGATAGGCTGACCAAGTCAGCGCATTTCATTCATGTGGCAGTCTCCTATTCATCCGAAAGGTTAGTTGAGATCTATATCCGGGAGATTGTTCGCCTTCATGGTGTTCCGATATCTATCATTTCGGACCGGGGCGTGCAGTTTACCTTGAGTTTCTGGTGAGCAGTTCAGTGAGATTTAGGAACCAAGGTGGAGTTAAGCACAACATTTCATCCTCAGACGGATGGGCAGTCCAAGCGGACTATTCAGATTTTGGAGGATATGCTCCGAGCTTGTGTTATTGACTTTAGAGGATCATGGGATCAGTTCTTGCCTTTAGCAGAGTATGCCTACAACAACAGCTACCAGTCGAGTATCCAGATGGCTCCTTATGAGGCTTTATATGGTAGGCGGTGTCGATCTCTGGTTGGATGGTTTGAGCCGGGAAAGGCTCGGTTGTTGGGTATAGATTTGGTTCAGGAGACCTTGGACAAGGTCAGGATCATTCAAGATAGGCTTCGTACAGCTCAGTCCACGCAAAAGAGTTATGCAGATCGTAAGGTTCGAGATGTGGCTTTCATGGTGGGTGAGCGAGTATTGCTCCGAGTGTTGCCTATGAAGGGCGTGATGAGATTTTGGAAGAAGGGAAAACTTAGCCCTAGATTCATCGGTCCGTTTAAGATTCTTGATCGAGTGGGAGAGGTGGCTTATAGACTTGCATTGCTGCCTAGCTTATCAGCCATGCATCCAGTTTTTCATGTGTCCATGCTTCAGATGTATCACGGTGATCCAGCCCACGTGTTAGATTTCAGCACTGTCCAATTGGACAAGGACTTATCTTATGAGGAGGAGCCGGTAGCTATTCTAGACCGGCAGATTTGTCAGTTGAGATCCAAGAATTTTCCTTCTGTTCATGTTCAGTGGAGAGGTCAGCCTCCTGAGGCATCGACCTGGGACTCCGAGTCCGATATGCGGAGCCGTTACCCTCATTTATTTCCCGACTCAGGTACTTCCTTCTTCTGTCCGTTCGAGGGCCAATGGTTACTTTAGAGGTGGAGAATGTGACGACCCAAAGGATCATCACCTATTTTATTACCCATCCCGTACTTCTGAGGCCTTCAAAACCTCATTTGTATTTGCCTCGATTTTCATGCGCAATTCGGGCGTGTAGCCGAACAGCATAAATATGAAATTCTGTGAAAAAAGCTAAAATTTGATATTAAAATGTATAAATTTGACTTTGGTCAACATTTTTGGTATACGGACACACGGAGAAGGGTGTGAAGGCTCGCTTTCCATGTTGCTCCCCCTGCCAGTGTGTTGGCGTCGCAAAAACATGGCGGGCGGGCTTTTGGGTGGAGGGTACCGCACCCGTAATTGACGGTCCGGGAGGGTCCATAGGAAAATATGGGACTTGGGCGTATGCCCGAAATCGAATTTCGAGGTCCCAACCCTGAGAAATAAATTTTTGAGTAAAATTGTTTTTTGAAAATGAAATTTTATTAGAAAGTGATGGTATCGGGCCCGTATTTTGGTTCCGGCGCCCGGTACATGTCTTATATATGCTTTGAGCACTTTCTAAAAAGTTTTGTTGAAATCGGATGTCGTTTGATGTGTTTCGGACTTAAAATGGAAAATTTGATGTTTTATGAAACTTGATAGAATCCATAGATTTTGAGGCTTAATTCGATGTATATGATGTTATTTTGGCAATTTGATAGCACAGATAAGTTCATAGGATGTTTTTGAGGTAGTGTGTATATTTGGTTTGGAGCCCCGAGGGCTCGGGTGAGTTTCGGATAGGCCACGAATTGCATTTTTGAACTTAGAGTTTGCTGGTGTTCTGTTCTGCAGGCATCACAAATGCGATGCCAGCATCACAAATGCGAACAGTGCACTGGCTGGCAGTGCTCGCAAATGCGAAGCCAGCATCGCAAATGCGAAGGTGCACTGGTTGCACAGTGATCGCAAATGCGATCCTTCCTTCGCAAATGCAAAGTCCCTTCTCCTGCACAGTGATCGCAAATGCGATGTGTTCTTCTCAATTCCATGCATGGGTGTTCGCAATTGCGATGCCAACCAGTGGCCTGCACTGTACAAAACCGAGTTTTTACTTCATATTTCCTATTTTCTCAAACTCAACACTCTTAGGCGATTTTTCCAAAGAACAAGACTCTTCCAAATCAGTTGTAAGTGGTTTTTACTCATTTTTTTCAATCATTAACATGTTTTCAACTTAAAATCAAAGATTTTCATGGGTGAAATTTGGTGAATTGGGTAGAACTTAGGTTTTTTCTAAAATTGGGGTTTGAGTGGGTGATTGACCTCCGAATTGAGAGATTTTTATATGACTAGACTCTTGAGGGTTCGAGGGTTCTGAAAATGTAAAATTTACCCGACTCCGTTATGCTGGCCTGAGGGGCATTTTGGTCATTTCACCTGATTTCACGTTGTAACCTCGAATTTAATAGTAGAACTAATTGCATGAGATGTTATTTACGATATCAAATTTATTTGAATAGATTTGGGCCATTTGGAGTCGGATACTCGTGGTAAACGTGTGGTTTCGGGTTGATTGCTATACTTCGGATCCGAGGTAAGTGTTCGATCTAACCTTACGTTTAGGGAATATGAGTTGAGTCTTGTTTGCTACTTGCTAATTATAGAGTACGATGTATACGCATGGTGACGAGTATCTATACATTGGCGTCTAGCATGACCGTGAGTCCTTATATTGTGAATATTCGGGTTTTGTGGTAATTTCCATGTTTAATTGATGATTTCTATATGTTGTGAAGAATATGTGGAGGGAATTGTATCATGTAAACTCTATTGGAGCATTGGCTCAAATTGTAACGAATAACGAAGAAATATGAGATAGTATGTCTTTAGAGAATTGGCTCAAATTGTGAATTGAATAATGAAGAAATATGAGATAGTATGTCTTTGGAGAATTGGCTCAAATTGTGAATTGAATAATGAAGAGATATTAGATAGTATGTCTTTGGAGCATTGGCTCAACTTGTGAATTGAATAATGAGGAAATATGAGATATTACATCCTTTGGAGCATTGGCTCAGATTGTAACACGAAAGATGAAGGTTTATGAAACAATTGTGTCCTTTGGATCATTGGCTCAAGTAATAGAATAAATCACGGAAATGAAAGTGAAAGAAAGAGAAAGTGTTATTGAAATATACCCTTGCCGGGTCATTGTTGCTTTTGATATTGTTCCCTTGCCGGGATTTAATTGTTTTAATTGATTGTCCCTTGCCGGGATTTAATTATTGATTTATTGTTCCCTTGCCGTGATTTAATTGTTGAATTATTGTTCCCTTGCCGGGATTTCTATTTCTATTTTTTTTACTTCCTTGCCCTTGGTTGTGATTGATTTTTGGGTGAGGAAGAGTGTTAAAGCATGAAGGGTGATGTCGTGCACTTGTCTTGGTGAGAATGAGAGTAAAGCATGAAGGGTGATGCCATGCATTGTTTGATATTGCCTCCCTTGCCAGGATGTTGAGATTTTTGTTGTTGTTCCCTTCCGGTATTTCTATTTCTATTCTGTTTACTTCCTTGCCCTTGTTTGTGATTTCTGTTTGGGTGAGGAAGAGTGTTAAAGCATGAAGGGTGATGCCGCGCACTTGATATTGTGAGGAAAGAGTGTAAAGCATGAAGGGTGATGTCATGTCGTACGATGAACCATTATGTACCACATTCATTGATTATACAGTAAGGGAAGAGAGTAAAAGCATGAAGGGTGATGTCGTGCCATGATTCACATTGATTACATTATACATCGCATAGTGAGGACGAGAGTAAAAGCACGAAGGGTGATTCCGTGCAAGTTTGTGATTTCTTGTCCTTATTGATATGTTGGCTTTGACGTTCTTTTCCCTATTGAGATTTCCTATATGAGACTGTTATTTCCCCACAGCATGTTCCCCTTCCTTTATTAATTTTTTTCTCCCTACATTTCTTATCCGTTGTATATATGTATATCTATTTATTTAAACTGCACAGGTTTATTTGGTAGTCCTTCTAGCCTCGTCACTAATTCGCCAAGGTTAGGCTGCACACTTACTCAGTACATGGGGTCGGTTGTACTGATGCTACACCTGCACTTCATTACGTTGTGCAGATTACTCGGCCGGACCCGGAGGACATCATTAGTGGGAGGGTCTTCCTGCTCATCATAGTGGCTTCAAGGTATACCCGCTGGCGTTCGTGGGCTTTGGCGTCTCTTTTATCCCCTTGTCTTCGATTCTGTCTTGTTTTTCCTTTAGTTTCAAAGGCAGACATGTATTTCCTTTCGGACTTGTATTTAGCACTCTTAAACGGTTCGTGAGTTTGTGACTCCAGGTTTTGGGAAATTTACGCGTTGTTGTATTATGTTATCCTTATTTAGCTTGAAACCAGATTTAATTCCAACGTCAAATAGTGAATCTTTTAGTTTATCCTATTAAATTTGTGTTAATTTGCTAGTTTTTATATACGTTGGCTTGTCTAACGGGTTCAACGTTAGACGCCATCACGGCCCGATGGAGGGATTTCGGGGCGTGACAGCCAGCTTGAGGATAAGTCGGTAGGTTATCACCTACGGGATAATCTATGAATGTGTGATCCTTATGATGTTGTGTGGAGGCTTTCCTTTCTACTAGTGGGTTATATTTGTGTAAATTGAGTTTGATCAGTTGTAATAGTTGACTTGACCGTCACGAGGATAAATGCGTAGATAATTTGAAGTATTATATGGTTTGTATTACACGAGTTTATGAAGTATTCAGTTGAACCTCACGGCAGTATTATGGCAGTAATAGAGTATGTGCATTGTGAGTTATCGCGTGTCTTGATCTATGGCTTTGAGCCAAGTGAGGGAGTCTGTTATCAACGATTTGATTGCATGGTTATGTGTTTTATTGGTTTCAGTCTGAGGCATACTTGTGGATCGGTTATGACTTGCAGATGTTTGTTTTAAGGATGACTTAAGCAAGGAACTTTATGGATGCATGATGTATTACACTTTATGCGTAAATGAGAACCATTGAATGATTGATTGTTATTCGTGAAGGATGTAGTGCGCATGGAGTAGGATTCACTCAGTTTCTTAGAGGTGTGGATTAATTCTTTGGGTGTTGTCGTGCTAATGGGGCTATGTCGCTCGGCCTATATGGGCGGTACAATTGAGATTTGAGTAGAGAGGATGACTCTTGAAGAGGTTCTAACGGATTTATGATTTACATGTGGAAATTAAGAATTTTTTGAATTTGTATGGCTAAGATCTGGGATTTGCATCGGATAGTGTGGGGACTCGCAGTGTTTCTATATCACTATGGATTTTACATTTCAGTATTAGGAAAGTAAAAGAAACACTCTTAGGTTCACATGAGGTCTATTCAGAGTGGGTGTATCGATTGTGGTACTTTGTGGTGCTAAGAGGGGATATAACGGCTTATGGGCCTTAATGCAGTGTGATTTTATGCTAGGGACTCGTGTGGTGAGTTTTGGTTGAGGATCGTGGTGACCTAGCAAGGGGAAGTGTCGACTTGAGGGTAATTCGGAAGGAAATTGGAGAGATAGGACAACTTGGTAGTAGCTTGGATCAGCATGGTGATGGATATGATCGGTTCTTTGGGTACTTATGACGTGGTGAGTCCTTACAGGTGTTTTGTGGAAATGATCTTGGATTTTGGTGACATACGTGGCTTGGTTGAGTGAGGGTGATTCAATTCTGATGGCTTGGTTATGTGCGAATAGGTTTCGAAGAGTTCTCGATGGTTTCTACCATGGTTTGAGATGGATATTTCCTACCAGCATGAGGAGCATGCTACATGTTATGATTTTCTCCTGGATGGGATCAAGTGAAAAGCTTCTAGCTAATCGGGTGTGTATCATGCTTGTGTTAGAGTGGATAATGAGATACTCATATTTTTCATATTATGGCATGATAGACGCGCTGTGTTGTGTAGGATTGTGATTTGCATGTGCAAGGTCACATTTGAGTTTTGAAGGAAAGGTCATGAATTCTTAGGCAACATGGACGGTTTCATATGACATGAATGATATTGCTACTTGGTATTGCCTAAGGATAGTGTATATTTTAGAAGGTGCATTGAGTGTTGACTTACGGATGCTTCATTGGTATTGCGGTACTCGTCTAGTTGATTAACTGCTGATATTCGGATTTTTACTATATGACACAGAATAATTATAGAAGTATTCCTCGTGGGATTATCGGGTATGAAAAATGAGTTAGATATTTGGAGCCTGGGAGTTCTCACAAGCAGATCATTGTGTGGTTGTGTACTATGAAGATATGGCCAAAGCTGGCCAGATGATATTGTGTGTTATGGCTAGGTCATTATGGACTTTCGGAGGATTATTTATCTATTTCTAGACGACCAAGGCTGATTTGGGGGCCCATTAGTAGGCCCAATGAGGATGTGTATTCTACACCGAGTCAGATTTGATGACTCAACACAGTTAGTGTTGAAGGGTGAATCATTTGGTTAGAGTGAGCTTTTTTAGGTTTCAATATGTTCTACCATTTCCTCTTCTATGCTACGAGGAGTTGTGATTTATGGGTTATGTGTGCACATGGTGCAGTTCTGCTTGGGCCTTACAGCGGACTTCGTGTGATTTGGTGATTTGGGGTATGGAATGGGTGATTACTCCTTGGTTATGGTATTTCCAGGTTGTGGTATATTCTATTATTTTCTTTTCCATAGTTATGGTCATGCACTTGTGTACGTGGCATCGAATTTCTTATGGTTTTTTATTTTGAGCATTAGAGACTCAAGGTATTTCATATGGATTGGTGTTTGGATAGGTTATGTATTGCATCTGGGCTATGATAGCATATGATCCTTTGTGATAGATTCGTGTGTTTTGGTCCTACTGTGTAATGAGTTATTAGCAATGCATTGTGGTGGTACTTGTTGAGCTTGCGGGACGGTTCTCTCATTTGTGTCATTTTCCATTTTTGGGTGCATTGAAATTGTTGCATATTGGTGCACCAATTGCACAGTTTGTGGCTTTAGGTTGTATTTGTGTGACATGTAAATAGAGTAGTTTGTCTGTGATGAGATGAAGTCATTAGGCTTGAAGTGATTACTATTGAATTTGATTACAGTGTGTTTGGAAGAGTAATATCGGAGGTCAGCTTAGAATTTGGGGCTATGGTTCTGGTTAGGCGAGAGGACTACGTGACTTGTTGACCAGATGAGTGGTTATGAGTTTCTGCGCGAAGGTTTTAAACAAGGTTATTATTTGAGATTAGGTTTATTATCGGTATTAGGTCTGTTTATCAGCTGATGTGGTAAGAAGTTATTGTTGAGAGCATTTGAGTTATGTGGTATATCATGTGATGGCATCTTGAGCTTTGGTTATGGCTTAATACAACTTGCTCAGACTTATACAGTGTGTAGATGCGAGTTTCAGGTCTTGTAAGGAATTCTGTATGTTGGAAATTAGGTTCCAAGATTTATGGGCTAAGGTTGAATTAAGGATCTTCAGTTATGTTCTGTCGCCGGGGTTATATGGATTAGGATTATGTGGGATCATCCCCGGGTATGTTGATGGTAAGATTACACGACGATTTGATGTCTTTGGAACGACTATTGGCACATTCGAGGACGAACGTATATTTAAGTGGGGGAGAATGTAACGACCCGACCAGTCGTTCTGAGCAATTTACACTTTCTCGGTAATTTGAGGGCATGAATAGCTCTTTATGATGTATTATAACTTGTGTGAATCGTCGGTATTGGTTTTCAGGTTAGTCGGAATCGATTTGGAAGAATGAATTTCATTGAAACTTTAAGTGGGAATAGTTGACCATGTTTGACTTTTTAATATGTGACCTCGGTTCGGAGTTTTGATGGTTCAGTTAGGTCTGTATGGTGATTTTGGACTCGGGCGTATGCCCATATTTGCATTTGGAAATTTCTAGAAGGTTTCGGTACTAATTGGCGAAAGCTGGAAATTTGAAAATTTGGGAAGTGCATAAGTTTGACATGGAGTTGACTTTGATGATACCGGGTTCGGAATGTAGTTTTGAGAATTTGAATAGCTTTGTTATGTCATTTGAGACTTGTCTGAAAAATTTGAGCTCATTCCGGTTTGATTTGATATGTTTCGGCACGAGTTTTGGAAGTTGAAACATTCAAAGTTCATTGAGTTTGATTGGAGGTGTGATTCATCGTTTTAATGTTGTTATGTGTGCTTTAAGGCCTCGAGTATGTCTGTGTTGTGATATGGGTCTTTTTGGTATATTCAGACAGGGTCCCGAGAAGCTCATCCGAGTTTTGGACATGATTCAGATCATTTTGGAAATTTTGGTTTAGGTTGGTTTGTGGCAGGATGTGGTGTGATCGCACCAGCGGCTGGTTTTGTGTAGGTGCGGTGATCACAGAAGCGGAAGTATGGTTGCACCTGCAATGAAAGATGAGTTGGGCTACCTCCACAGAAGCGAAAAATTGTAGCGCACCTGCATGCGCGCAAAAGCGAGATCCTGAGCGCGAGAGCGGACATTTGAGCAGATGCACATTCAAGTGTCGCACCTGTGATGTTGTAGGAGCTGATAATTTTTCCGCAGGTGCGAGGGACATTTTTCCCATGCTTCTCCGCAGGAGCGGCATTTTGGTCGCAAAAGCGACGCAACAGAAGCGGGTAAGTGTGTCGCAGATGCGACGATGCCTGGACAGAAACTATATATCGATGGCTTGGCTATTTTATTCATATTTTGAGTTGGGGAGCTCGGATATGAGCGATTTTGGAGACAAATTTCATCACAAGGATAGGGTTAAGTGTTCTTTACTCAGTTTTGATTATATTTTGTGAATCTATCTGCATTTTTGGTAATTGAATTATGAATTTTAAAGACAAAATTAAGGGGTTTTGCCTAAAGTTTCATACAGTGAATTTTTGGATTTTGAGCATTGATTTGAAGTAGGTTTGAGTAAAACTAGTATGGTTGGACTCGTAATTGAATGGATTGTCGGATTTTATGAGCTTCATCGGTCTTCGAGGTGCAACTTCGGGTTTGACTTTTTGGTTGACGTCGGGGTTTTGACTAAAGATTCGACCTTTATCATTTGGAACTGTTTTCTTATGCATTATTTGATGTATTTAAGTTGCTTTTGATTAGTTTCTAGCCGTTCAAAGGTTGGTACGTGCGGGATGGAATTTTCAAAGTACTGTTTGGCTATCTCGGTATTGGATTTGGCTTGTTCGTGGTAAGTAACACTTCTAAACTTGATGAAGAGGGTATGAACCCCTGAATATACATGATATGTGTTTTGTGTTGAGGTGACACACATTCTAGGTGACGGGCTTGTGGGCGTGCACTGTGTGAGTTGTGAACCGATTGATTTTGTAATTACCTAATTTGGTTTTTATCCATGAAATATGTACGTGCTAGAGTAAATGAGTTGTGATCCATGTTAGATGCCATGTTTATGATATATGCTTATTCTGGCCGGACCCAATGAGGTCATATCTGTTGTGAGTTATTTTCTTACATTGCAGTTACATACTCGTTCATTTGCATACCATATCTCAATCTCTGTTGCTTTTTATTGATGCATCATATCATCAGTTGGGCTGATTTTTGTGACATTGTGATCCCGAGAGACTGGAGAGATTGATTACTCAGTTGGGCCTGAGGGCCGGACTGTGAGTGGTATTGATAGGATCAGGCTGCAAGTTACAAAGAGATTTATTATTCTTCGGTTGGATCTGGTCTGTATTATTGATTCATGATGGGATCGGATTGCACGCCACCACAGGATTTATTATTCTTAGGTTGGATCTTCCCTATATTATTGATTCATGATAGGATCGGGCTGCACACCGCAGCAGGCTTTATTGATTCATGTCATGATTGGCATATATAGTGTTTGGGCTCGATCTGCCCCTCCGGAGTCTGCACACCTGCAGTGAGCGCAGTTGCTATTAATTCATTTGGGCTGGATCTGCCCTGTACAGTGCTGAGTGACTGAGTGTGTTGAGTGATTAAGCGTGATGAGTGGAAAGTGTGAGACCCTGAGATTGAGTATTCTGAGAGTATCAATATGGTTTTATCACTGAGTTGCATTGCATTCGACATGCCCATTTGACATACAGGCATATAGATTCATATTTCTCATGTTGTACAGTATTTCTCTATTCATGACTTCACATATACATTGATATGTAGGCATAGAGATGTATTTTTCTCATTCCATTTGAAAATAAAACATTTACTTGTTGAAAGTTTTCGGAAAATATCATAGTTTTAAAAACTTACTCATATTTTAGTGATTTCGGTAAAAGAATTGGGTTTTCACTAATATACTTGAAAATCATGCCTAGTTTCCTGAACTGTGAACGAGCTGAGCATTATATATCTTAGTTACTTCTTTTGTCACTTTCATTATGTTGTTATGAACTGTTTTTGGCTATTGGTGTTGGACTCCGACCTTTGTTCTAGCTCGTCACTACTTTCAACCTAAGGTTAGGTTTGTTACTTATTCATTACATGGGTCGGTTGTACTCATATTACACTTCTGCACCTTGCGTGCAAATGATGGATGTTGATGTTGCTGTGTGCGGCGGGATCTGGATTGAAGATGTACCTGAGTTCCGGTTATAGCTGCCTCTTGATCTTGCTAGCTTTAAAATTTTACTTTGTTCATGTACATTTCAAACAGATGATGTGATTTATTTCATACCAGCTTTGTAAATTCTAAATCTTAGAAGTTCATGATTTGTACTACCAGTCCTTGGGATTTTGTATAAAAGCTCAGTTATTTCATCATTATTGTCTCATCAAATTTCATTGAAATTGATTTATTGTTAATTGATTTACCCAGTGGGTTGGGTTATGTGTCATCACGACTAGTTGAATTTTTGGATCGTGACACACTCTTTAACTGTGAGAACCTCAAAAGTGGCGGTAAGGGTATTTAATCAAATAAGAAGAGAGGTGAGTGTAATCGAAGGAAAATCACGTCTTAGATTGTGCTTTGGATCCAAGTCGTATGCAACATTAATGACAAGTGTATTTTGATGCTGATTATTTAACTTTGATGTATTAATGGACCTAGTTGTTATGTATAAACTATAAAAGATGTTAAATGTCTTTTAAAACTTCTGGATTAAAGGTACCAATAAATATCCGCACTTGATTTTAGTTTATTCATGAATTATCGTAGGAGTTTCCTATAACCAATAAAAAAGAAATTATGGCCCAAAGAAATGCTTGATTAAAATCTCGAAGGGAATACAACTCTGTAAAGAAAGGCAAAACTCACAATTAAAACAAAAAGGAATAAATTTGTTTTTTATAAAGAAGATCATCCAACCAACAACGGTTTGGTGAATTTAGTTTAAAATGGGACTGGAATCCTGTAGTACGCTTGGCTTCAAAGCCTTAAGCTTAAATCTAACTCATTATTATCCTCATAAAGGAATTGATTCATATCAGATATATCTCTAATAGGAAAATTTAAATCATTTATGTATGGCCTTGTGAACTCAAAGGGGTTTATGACAATTGGATTTGCATCTCGAACATGGTTCCTTCTTGTGAACTGAAGCATTTGTTGTTGTTGGTTTAAGTGGTTACTTCTAAGTGAACTGGGACGATATGGTGGTGGTGGATGAATCATAGCGCTTTCATTTGTCACGACTATCGCGTTGGTTGATAAGATCTATGTGACGCTACAAGAGGTCCGCTTCTTGAACTTTCTGTTATGTATATCTCTTCTTCATGCTCGTCTATTGGATGTACTTGAACATGATTCATGAGTTCTCTATAGCTGTGAACGATTTGATGACATATAAGACACTGAAGCATTGCAAGCTGAGTCATTATTCAAAACGAGGAGAGAATACTGAATTGTACTCGTGAATTTAGTGATTGATGAATTATACTCACCAATTTTAGTGATTGAAAGAAGAATTTATTCTAGTCATACCGCTTATCTTCACTTATAAATTTCACTCGTGATATTATGGTATGTCTGTTAAAGTAAATAATACCACTTTTACGCTATACAAACAAAACTCGAAAGCAACTTAATTTTTTTCTTTTTTTACACATTTATTTTCCTTTTATTCTTTTTATATTTATTAATATGCTATATTAGACACGCTCCATTAACTTTTCTCTAAAGTCTAAAAATTGCCAGAAAAATGCTTTTTTCTTTTGTATTTATTTTGTGGGACAGCGGAGATGTTGCTCTTTTAGGATGGTTAAGTGTAAAGGATAGTTAATTATACCAAAATTATATTATAACGAAAAAAAAATTTATGGATTAATAGAAATTGATATTGTTGTGTTACTGTATATTAGTTGTTATTTGTAATTCTGTAATTTTTTCAAAGTCAACACAGGAAAATGAAATTAGAACTAAGATTATCACAATAATTTTCATGTAAATACTTATGGTAAATCCTCCATCTTCCTTCTATAAGAGACATATTGATCTAGATTGTAAGCTCTAGCGCGGCGTTCGGTAATTTGAGGCCATGAGTAGCTTCACTTCAGGTATTATGACTTGTATGAGTAGTCGGAATTAGAATTTTGGAAGTTCAAAGTTGATTTGGAATGAAAGTTCTTATTTCGGAAGTCTTAAGTTGGAAGAATTGACTATGGTTGGATTTTTGAGTAAACGACCTCGGAATCGGGATTTGAAGGTTCCAACAAGTTCATATGATGATTTTGGACTTGGGTGTATGTCCGGATCGGGTTTTGGATGACCCGGGAGCGTTTCAGCGCCTATTGTGGAAGTTGGCATTTTGAAAGAATTTCATAAAACTGGGTTGAAGTGCATATCAATGTCATCGATGTATGTTTGGGATTCCGAGTCTAGGAATACTTCGTATGGTGATTCTGGTCTTGGGAGCGCCCGAAGTGGATTCGAAGGTCCGTAGGTCATTTTGGAGTCATTTGGCGGAAGTTAGAAATTTTAAGGTTTTTGAGAAGTTTGACAGGAAGTGGACGTTTTGATATCGGGGTCGGATTTCGATTCCGATTCCAGGAGTTGGAGTAGATCCGTAATGTCGAATGTGACTTGTGCGCAAAATTTGAGGTCAATCGAACGTGATTTGATAGGTTTCGACATTGAATGTAGAAGTTTGATGTTCTAAAGTTCATTAAGCTTGAATTGGGGTGCGATTCGTGGTTTCAGCATTGTTTGATGTGATTTAAAGGCTCGACTAAGTCTGTATGGTGTTTTAGTACGTGTTGGTATAATTGGTTGAGGTCCGGGGGCCTCGGGTAGATTCCGGATGGTTAACAGATTGAATTTGGCTTTATGAAGGTGCTTATGCGGCTGTCTTCTGGTGTAACTGCACCTACAATGTTAGGACCGCAGAAGCGGCCATGAGGGTCGCAGAAGCGACTTAGGCTGGGGAAGGCTGGGACCGCATATGCGTTCGAGTTTCACAGAAGCGGATGAGGGCCGTAGATACGGAGTTGAGGGGTCTGGAGGAGGACCGCAGAAGTGAAATTTTGGTTGCACCTGCGGAACCGAAGAAGCGGCCAACTGACTGCAGGTGCGAGAGGTCGTTGGGAAGTTCTTCTAAAGGGCGAGATTTTTCTCTTCTTCTCTCATTTTTCCAGGTGGGGACGATTTTGGAGAGCTTCGAAGGGAGATTTTCATCAACCAACACAAGGTAAGTGATTCTCACTTATTATAAGTTAAATACATGGTTTGTATGAGGATTTAAGAATGGAAATTAGAAGAAATTTGGGGTTTTGGTAGAAAACCTATAAATTTATATTATTTGATTTTGACCATGGAATTGGGAATAAATTATATATTTGGGTTCGTGGTATTATGGGTAAAGTTTATCTTCAAAAAATTTCAGAATCTGGGCACGTAGGCCTGAGAGTGATTTTTATCGACTTTTCAAGCGGAGTTAGGAATTATTATAAATTGAATTTAATGAGTACTATGGTGTATATTTATGGATTTGCACATTTATTGATTAGTTTTGGAACGATGTGCATCGGTTCGAGTTGTTGGGAAAGAGTTGGAGCCGGTTATGGAACTTCGGAGAGAGGTCAGTCTCATTTCTAACCTTGTAAGAGGGAATTAACGCTATAGGTGACTTAATTTAATATGTGATATTATTTGTGGGGGATACATATACACGAGGTGACGAGAGCCTGTGCGTAGCTACTATCATGCTTAAGTCCAGTTAGTCTAGGACCCAAATCATGTTATACTTGCGATGTTTGCAACCTTATTGTTAATTTAAATTCCTTAAATCATATCGAACTTGGTAAAGAAATTTTTAAAAAGGTTAAACTTTGTTTTATTGACCATGATAATTGGCATTTCCTTTGATAGTTGCTCCTTAATGAATTCTTGATTTGACTGTTTGAATGTGTTTTCTTTCGTGGAGCGGGCCGAACGCCTCGGTAGATTAAATAGATGCATCCATGGTTAGCGCCATTTGACCCTCGGCAGTGCACAGTTTATACTTATATGTTGGAACGGGTCGTTCGACCTCGGCATGACTTGTGCATGATTGAATTGGTTGGTTTGGAATTCATAACAATTGATATTGCCTCTTTGGCCTGAGTTATAAATTGTTAAATGATGTAAGATAAATTTGGAAATTTCTCATTTATAAAAGAACCATTACTTACTTCATGATACTGAGATTACATCCGTCCTATATAATCCATTCTTAAATATATCATTTTTATTTTATGTATAGTCCATAGTAAGTGTCGGAGTCGACCCCTCATCACTACTTCTTCGAAGTTAGACTGGATACTTACTGGGTACGTGTTGATTTACATACTCATACTACGCTTGTTGCACATTTTTTGTGCAGGCACATATATAATTAGTGGCCTTGTAGGCACATAGGCGTGGTTAACGCGAGGACTTAGGTGAGCTGCATTCCACATTACGACCCGCGGCCAGCAGAGTCTCCTTCAGAGTATTTATATTTTTTTTCTTGTCTAATTTCTATTCCGGACAGACGTTGTATTTTATTTCATTTCCTTGTTGATGCTTATCCATTTGTGACACCGGGTTTTGGGGTGATTATGAGTTGTTCAATACCGAAATTGTTAAAAGCATTATGATTTACTCTGAAATTTCCATCTTCTATTATTTAATTGAAGGAAAATTTATGATTTCAATAAAATAAGACCTAAACTAAGTATTTAGTGTTGGCTTGCCTGACAGCGGCGTCTGGCGTCATCACGACCTTTAATGGATTTTGGATCGTGACAACATGGCATCAGAGCACTAGGTCTCACGAGTCATGAGCGAGTCTAGTAGAGTCTTGTGGATCAGTATAGAGACGTCTGTACTTATCTTCGAGAGGCTACAGGGTTGTTAGGATCACTTTCCTTCTTCATTCATTATCGTGAGATTTGATTCCCTTGAGGCTTATGCATTTGTCTCTTTCCTATTCAATCTTATGCGACGTGAAGCGGTTGTTGTAAATCGGGAATTGAGGAATTGTAATGGTACTGTAGAGGTGGTGCAGGATGTTTCTACCTGTGTATTCTATTGGGCTATTACCGTTGCTTTACGGAAGGCCGTCCTGTCGTTTCAGCTCAACATCAGTGTTACCTAAGGTTTAGGGATTTTGCCCTGATTATTATGATGATTCTTGCGCTTCTATCGCACAGTGGTTGTGGAATGGTAGGATGCTTGTCTAGGCGTCGAGGCAGTGAATGACTTGAGGGGAGGTGTTGCTCAGTGCATGATTCGGAGATTCAATAGTTTATTTCCGGCTGAGGAAATGCAATCAGACTAGGAATGTTCAGGTTTGGGTTGATGGAGTAATGAGGCTTGGTATTTTCGAGTGTGGTAGAGTTCTCAATAGTGATGTGGTGTCATCGTACTTATTGAACGTGTTATGGTTCGTCGATGTTATGGCCTTCTTCAATTTGCCTTCGGGGCAGGGTATTGGGAAATTGTGTTTGAGATGCGGTTGTTAGAGATAACAGTGTGTAGAGGTTTCGGGATAGAGTCGGTGTTTCTAATGTTGATGGCTCGAGAAAAATGATCTTCCGAGAGGCTTATAGTTGGTAGAAATTGTTCAGATCAAGTTTCGAAGAGATGGATTTTTCATTGAGGCGGTATTTGGGTAGTGAAGGACAAGGAAGAATATGTGGGAAGCATCTTGCGGTGGATAAACTTCTAGAAGGCCAAGTGTGAGAAACGGGAGTGGAGTAGTTTCTTAAAGGAGTGAGTTTGACCGAAGTGGGAGAGTGGCAGGGTAGCATATGGGTTCTGTGGAAAGATGACTACATGCCTCGGGAAAGGTTTAGAGTGATTCGGGATTCATGGTGGACAGTGACTAGGTCTACGGACTTAATTTGGAATATTGGCTATTATAAGGCGAGGGACGGGATACTACAGAAAGGAGTTGCCTAATATGAAGAAGGATACAACATGACTTTGTATTGGAATGTACTGTCGCACCTTTAGTTAATGGCCAAGAGAAGTGAACGGACTTGTACATCTGGTGAATGAGCACAGGCTCAAGATGGGTTACTGATTTTGTAGTAATTGTACCAAGTGCAACGCCGTTAGATGATGTCGGCATGGAGTTTCTACAGGTGGGTTGTCTCTTATGAGCAGGTTAGCGGTTCCGTGTTGTTGACGAAGCTCCTATGAAGAATCTCTACAGACTAACCAGGAAGAGGTCTAATATGTGCATGTGGCTAGTGAGTCAGAGTGTTCATGAAGTGTTAACAGAATGTTTTCGAAAAATTTAGCGGGTTGATTGTGCAAGATCATGTCAATGGGGGATAAGGAATCTTGATGGGTTCGAGAGTTATGAAATGGTAGCTTCAAGCTAAGTGGGAGAGCCTCATCGCCTACGATTGGATTGTATGGTTATCTACTTGTGAGGTTTTTGGTTATTGGCATATTGATAGGTAAGTACGACTGAGGAAAGAGAACATCAATTGTAATTTGAGCAAAGGATTTGAGGAATGTGCGCTATAATTGGCCGTATCGATTCATGTCCAGGATTTGGGAAGACTCAGGATTTATGCTTCGTGTAGAGGTGAATTACAAGGAAGGTGATTCAGCCAGGTGCTTCTTAGTTGTCCATAGTTGTTAAGTATCGAGCTTTTGTAGTGGGTTATGAAAGGGGCTTGGAGTGTTCCCTGTTATGTTCGGTCTACAGAATTGGAGGAATAGGGGGAGGTAACTTCGGATATCTGGAGGGATTTATCAGAATAAGTGCACCAGTTGAAGATGTGAGTGTCGCACAAGGAGGGTATGAGATAGTTCGTGGGTTTTAGTGACAGAGTGAAATAAGGTCACTCAGGATGAGTGCAGATTTGAGCTCATTATGTTTGAATGGAGCTGCTAATATCCCTAAGGCATGTACAGAGTAAATTAGAAGAAGTCAGATCGTTTAGCGATGGTTGAATTGGCGTGATGGTGGAAATGATCAGTTCTTCTAGCGTGTAAAGTTATATAGGTGATTTGTGGCGGTACGTGCGAAGCTTGACGGCCACCGTGACTGATTTTTATGGACGCAGTCGAGTATTATGGCATGTTATGTATAGATGGATCCCGGAAGAATTATGGTAGGTTAGAACACAACTCGAGGTTTGTATTTTCTACAGTGATGGGAATTCAGTCACGCATCGCAATGGTTCTCGTGGAATGAGTAAAAGGTTTATATATGATGAAGTATGCATCTTATTAGTGGTTCAGGAGTTATGATGAAATTCCTGGGCTCTCGCGTATTGGTAAGATAGGTGTGGTGAGCGGCATGAGATTTGAAAGTTGAGGATCAAGATTTCAGTTTGGTGTCGACAAGAATGTCAAGAGCTTATATGAGAGGGAAAGGATTCAAATGGTTAGACTTATTGTCTTTAGAGTCCCCTGAGATCGGTGTCATGAGTAAGAGGCATTGCGTGCGGATTTGCAGGTCCATGATTCACTTTGCAGCATTAGTATGATCGGTGGTATGGATGTGCAGACTTGTTGTCTGGTGAGGAAGGTCTGGGAGCGTGTCCCACGGGAAGATTTTATAAGTGTGACAGGTAGTCACTCGATTGATTGATGATTTAAAACCAGGTGTGGATATTTTTGGTACTATCGCTAGTGCGAGAATTTATGCCTGAAGGGCGCTCGGTTCATTTGGTTGTGGACTGTGGAAGTTTATTCCGAATTTGATGGTTGTTCTTATGTGTCATGGGAAAAAGGGGTATTGTGGATCCCTGAAAGATTATTGGCCCTATGCGGTATGACCAGAATCGGCTTGAGGCCCGTGGATGGATCTAAATGTGAATGTGGCTCTGTATCAGGCCGGATGTGTTCATTTCAGCATAGCATTTTAATGGAGGAGTATTCGAACGTTGGATGTTATTTCGTCGTTGGCTATTTCATGTAACAATGTATTTTTCCATGTGGGTTGTGAGGCGATTTGGTTATTTGCACTCGTATTGAGATCCCAGGTAATTTGTGGTGTTGTGAGAGCAGGATAGCTCTCAAGAAACAGGTTATCTGTTGCACCTTGATTGTGCTTGAGTTTCGTAGTATATGGCGTTATCTGTCACACCAGATTTGTATTATGAACTTAGCATGCTTGTTTTTGATATTCGGGTATTTCGTAGTTATAAGCATTTTGCTCGGCATGTATTTTTTTATAGATTATTATGTGTGGATCGGGTGGCACGCCTCCACCGGTATATTGTTGGATCGGGTGGCACGCCACCACAGGTATCATGGTTGGATCGGGTTGCATGCTGCAATAGTATCATGGTTGGATCGGGTTGCACGTAGCAACAAAGTGGTGTTGAGTATAGTATCCCCTACCTATTATTGTGTATTGCTTCTCGTTTTTTGAGGAAGGTTCATAATATCTTTTCGGTTGTTTAAATTAGTTATGTGGGTTGAGTAGTTCTTCCCAGAGTTCGGTACCTTATGTATCACATTCGAGTTTGTGGGCACATTGTGGCATTATATGAGACTTTTGGCAGTGTCTGAGGTGGTTTATTGCCTGAGCAGCTTGTACTGGGTGAGACGAGATTATCGGACTAGAGATCAGTGCGATCTGATTTATATGAGGCACATTAAAGATTAAATTTCAGTCCAGGATGAGGTAATGTTTCTTGTCGGGAGGTGGTTTCGAGTTTCTACACATCTCTTCTGTCGTGGCAGTATTGCGAGAGATGGAACGGGACTCATCTGCTTCATGGCGTGTGTTGCGGGCATCAGATTCGTGGGATTTCTGCTATTATTGTCAGAGGATGTTATTGTGGTCATGTGAATAACGCGGTGCACGGTGTGAATTCGGTAAGAGTATACAATCATGTATTGGTACCTTGTGTAATAGCTGATACGATGTTCATGTGTTGGGAACAGACTTGGTAGAGAATTTCAGATGTTGGAATTTGGCTCCAAGGCTAACTTGACTGAATAAAAGGGAGAATCTTAAGATTTGCTCGAGCTAATGTGCTCAACTGGGTTGTGGTAGCACGAATAGGTGCACGAGGTGTAAAACAGTGATTTCAGACAACTCCAAAGCAGTTCTTACCACGTTTGACGACGAACGTATATTTAAGTGGGAGAGAATGTAACAACCCGACTGGTCGTTTTGAGATCTAGCACAATGTTTGACAGTTTGAGTCCATGAGTAGCTCCAATTCAGGTATTATGACTTGTACGCGTGGTCGGAATTGGAATTTCGAAATTTCAGAGTAGATTTGGAAAGAAAGTTCTCATTTCTGAAGCCTTAAGTTTGAAGAATTGACTATGGTTGGATTTTTGAGTAAACGACCTCGGAATCGTGATTTTAAGGTTCCAACAGGTTCGTATGATGATTTTGGACTTGGGCGTATGTCCGGATCAGGTTTTGGATGATCCGGGAGCATTTCAGCGCCTATTGTAGAAGTTGGCATTTTGAATGAATTTCATAAAATTGGTTGAAGTGCATTTCAATGTCATCGATATCCGTTTCGGATTCCGAGTCTGGGAATAGCTTCGTATGGTGAATATGGTATTGGGAGCGCGTCCTGAAGTGGATTCAGAGGTCCGTAGGTTATTTTGGAGTCATTTGGAGGATGTTAGAAAATTGAAGGTTTTTGAAAAGTTTGACCAGAAGTAGACCATTTGATATTGGGGTCGGATTTCGATTCCGAAAGTTGGAGTAGGTTCGTGATGTCGAATGTGACTTGTGCGCAAAATTTGAGGTCAATCAAACGTGAGTTGATAGGTTTCGGCATCGAATGAAGAAGTTTGAAGCTCTAATGTTCATTAAGCTTGAATTGGGGTGTGATTTGTGGTCTCACCGTTGTTTGATGTGTTTTGAAGGCTTGGATAAGTCTGTATGGTGTTTTAGTACGTGTTGGTACAATTGGTTGAGGTCCCGGAGGCCTCGGGTGGATTCCGGATGGTTAACAGATTGAATCTGGCATTATGAAGGTGTTGAGGCTGTTGTCTTCTGGTGTAACTGCACCTGCGAGGTTAGGGCCGCAGGTGCGGAGCTGCTGAAGCGGGCATGAGGGTCACAGGAGCGGGTTAGGCTGGGACCGCAAATGCGGTCACGTGGAGCCACAGAAGCGAAGGTGCAGAAGCAGATGAGGGCCGCAGATGCAAAGTTGAGGGGTCTGGAGGAGGACCGCAGAAGCGGTATTTTGGCCACACCTGCGGAACCGCAGCAGCGGCCAAGTGACTGCAGGTGCGAGAGATCGCTCGGCGGATTGCCTTAAAGGGCGAGATTTGGCTCTTCTTTTCCCATTTTTCCACTTGGTTGGGGCGATTTTGGAGAGCTATAAAGGGAGATTTTCATCAAGAAATACAATGTATGTGATTCCCGCTTATTATAAGTTAAATACATGGTTTTAATGAGAATTTAAACATGAAAATTAGTAGAAATTTGGGGTTTTGGTAGAAAACCTAGAAATCTATATTTTTTTATTCTGACCACGAAATTGGATATGGAATTGTGAATCAATTATATATTTGAGTTCGTGGTGTTATGGGTAAAGTTTATTTTCAAAAATTTTCGGAATCCTGGCACGTGGGCCTGATGGTGATTTTTATCGACTTTTCAAGCGGAGTTAGGAATTGTTATAAATTGGATTATAATGAGTATTAGGGTGTATATTTATGGATTTGCACGTTTGTTGATTAGTTTTGGAATCATGTGCATTGGTTGGAGTTATTGGAAAAGTGTTGGAGCCGGTTATGGAACTTCGAAGCGAGGTAAGTCTCTTTTCTAACCTTGTAAGAGGTAACTAACCTCATAGGTGAATTAAGTTAATATGTGTTATTATTTTGGGGGCTACATACGCACGAGGCGACAAGAGTCCATGTGTAGCTACTATCATGCTTAAGTTTGAGAGGTCTAGGATCCAAATCATGTTATACTTGCGATGTTTGCAACCTTATTGTTAATTTAAATTGCTTAAATCATATCAAACTTGGTAAAGAAATTTTTAAAAAGGTTAAACTTCATTTTCTTGACCGTTAAATGAGAATTAGCATTTCCTTGGATAGTTGCTCCTTAATGAATTCTTGATTTGACTTTTTGAATGTGTTTTCTTTCGTGGAGCGGGCCGAATGCCTCGGTAGATTAAATAGATGCATCTATGGTTCGCGTCGTTCAACTCTCGGCAGTGCACAATTTATATTTATATGTTGGAACGGGCCGTACGACCTTGGCATGACTTGCGCCTGATTGAATTGGTTGCTTTGAAATTCATAATAATTGATATTGCCTCTTTGACCTGAGTTATAAATTGTTAAATGATATAAAATAAATTTGGAAATTTCTCATTTATAAAAGAACCGTTACTTACGTCATGATACTGAACTTACATCCGTCCTATATAATCCATGCGTAAATATATCATTGGTATTTTATGTATAGCCCATAGTAAGTGTCGGAGTCGACCCCTCGTCACTACTTCTTCGAGGTTAGACTGGATACTTACTGGGTACGCGTTGATTTACATACTCATACTATGCTTGCTGCATATTTTGTTGTGCAGGCACATATATAACTAGTGGCCTTGTAGGCGCAGAGGCGTGGTTAACGCGGGGAATTAGGTCAGCTGCATTCCACATTACGACCCGTAACGAGGAGAATCTCCTTCAGGGTATTTATATTTTCTTTCCTATCCAATTTGTATTCTGGACACACGTTGTATTTTATTTTATTTTATAATTGATGCTCATGCACTTGTGACACCGGGTATTGGGGTGATTATGAGTTGTTCAATACTGAAATTGTTAAAATTATTATGATTTACTCTGAAATTTCCATCTTCTATTCTTTAATTGAAGGAAAATTTATGATTTCAACAATATTAAAATAAGACTTAAACTAAGTATTTAGTGTTGGCTAGCCTGATAACGGTGTCGGGCACCCTCACAACCTATAATGGATTTTGGATCGTGACATAGATTGAGGCAAGATTACCCATTATTTAATTTGAAACAATATACCAAAATTTATTTGAGGAATGAAATTTATTGTAAATTTTAGTTGGTCAACATAAATAGTTAGGACCAAATAAGGTGTACTTCAATCAAATTTACCAAAATATTCAAATTTTACTCCTAAAATATTCGATTTGCCTTATATTGGTCCTCATGATTATATTTCGTTCATAAAAGTTCTCACGATTATCTTTCGTCTTAAATATGCTCCTCCCACTAACGATTGTCTAGTTTACCAATGACATTGGACACAGCAGAGCCACGTAAACAAACAGAAGTTCTAAATTTACCCTTAAACTATTAATGGTTTGTATATACCATCTATAATAATTTTGAGTATGCCTATGAACAAATGAAATATTCAAATATGATCTTGAATAACTGAAAAAGGTCAAATGTACCTATACATGGCTTCTACCGTACTAAACCAAATCAGACTAATTTATTCACGGTAAAAATCATTAGTGGGAGGGGCAATTTTGAAACGAAAAATAACAACGGGGGCTTGCGTGGACCGATAGGCAAATGAAGGAGAAATGTAAGAGAAATCATAAACGTTAAGGGTATATTCGAACATTTTTCCTAAGTTTTAAAAATACATAATTGGTCCTAGCTACTTCGTTGACCAACAAAATCTTGATTTAGTCCAGTATTATTTTGCGTGGTATTTAAAAATCTGGAATGAATTCTATCATTGTATATATGACACTAGCTTTCAGTTCATTCGAGAATTACCATATAAGTTTTCTATAACATAAAAGATTGCATCTATGACTCAAAGACATGCTAAATTAGAATCCAAAAAGGGTATACAACTCTTTAAAGAAAGGAAAAAACTTTAAATAATCATCCAAACAATCGGATTGGGATAATTTTGGTCCAGGAAAAGACTCAAATAAGCTCATCTACTCTTAAATTCAAAGCCTTAAGCTTAGATCCAACCCGTTAGCTTCGTTATCAACACAAGTGACGGGAGGTTTGAATTTCAATTGAGACGGATCAGATCTATCCAGGATAGTAAAATCTATCTCATTTGTGTATGATTTTGTAGACTCGTAATATGTTTCGTTTAGGTTCATAGCTATTGAATTCGAACCTCGAACATAGGTTGTCCTCCTTCTTGTCGACTGAAGCATTTGTTGCGGCACGTTTGCGTACACACGTCTACTGTCATTGTTACCTCTAACCGAGCGGGGACACGGAGGCAGCGGTGGTGGTGGCAGCGGCGGTGGTGGTAACAGATGATTCGCATGCACACCTCGATCATCATTGTTACTTCTAACTGAACCTGAACAATACGATGGTGGTAGAGATGGTGGTGGTGGTTGCAGCTGATAACTTTCATGCACACCTCTATCATTGTTGTTACCACTAACTGAGCCTGAATGATGTGATGGCGGTGGTAGTGGTGATGGCGGTGGTGATGGCGATAGCAGTAGATGGTTTACACACACGTCTCTATCACTACCGTCACCTCTAATAGAGGAAGGACGAAATGATGGTGGTGGTAGTGGTGGGGATCGGGACATTGCTCTTTTCTTCTTCTTCGATCTACGTGAACCTTCTGTTGCGCATATCTTCCGTTGATGTACCGGATGATGAGTTTGAACATGAATCATGAATTCTTGAGAGCCGCGAACTATCTGGCGACAAACATGACAACGAAGCAGCGACGGGCGAGTTGACATGCTGAAGAACAAAGTGAAAAAAGAAAATTAAACAATGTCAAAAATGCTAAATTTTAAAGTCAAACCAAACATAAAAGATTTTGACTAAAAAGAGGTCCAGTTCACCTATCTTATTTGTTTAGAACAAAGAGATGACACTGAATTATGCCAGTCAATTCTAGAGACTGTATAAAGAATTTATAGGCTAATGCTTGCACTACTCACCTTCCAACATATAGTAGATTCCAAATGTTCTATGATGGCAAGGTTATCAATATAAATAACTATTTTCATAAAATGATAGATCTGCAAACAAAACTCGAAATTTAATTAATGTTTTTCCATTCTAGAGATTTTATTTTCCTTTTATGTTTATATTCACTGATTAATATTATACACAAGCTGTTAATGTTCTCTAAACATTGCGAGTGTTATGAATAGAATTTTACATAGAGTAAATATCTATCTTCTAGAGAGTTTGTTACTTTGTGGCTAAGTCATTCTTTCCCTATAAAGTGTGGGTCTTACTCCATTGTAAATCATCGATTTGACATGAGATTGTGTAAAACATATATAGATAATTATGGTCCATTCATGATGTAAATGTGACAACATCTGATTTACGAATACATAT
>ML362243.1:0-10436 GCA_005239505.1 Nicotiana paniculata
TACAATTAAAGCAACTTAAGCAAATAGGCAATTTAGGGCAACTAGGCATGCTTTTCTAAGCTACATAGACTATAATTGCAAGTAAAATAAAACAGGTAAAAAAGAAACTCAGTCTAAATATTTAAAGTAAAACCGGATTTTCAATAATTAGCACAAGCACGCGCTCGTCACCTCACATACAAGGCATTCAATTACCAAATATCACACCTAAGGGGCAAGGTCCCCCACACAAGGTTAGATAAGCTACCTCGAACCGGCTCAAAATCAACTTGAAACCACAAGTTTACCACGAGTATCCGACTCCAAATGGCTCAAATCTATTCAATTCAATTACATATCATAAATAACATCTCATGCAACTGATTTTCATTGTTTAATTCAAGGTAAGGCGCGAAATTATGTAAAATGACCAAAACACCCCTCGGGCCCACGTCTCGGAATCAGGTAAAAATTATATTTTCCGGACACCCATTCACTCATGAGCTCATTCAACCAGAAACAATCGAAATCCGATGCCAAAAACCCCACAATTTTTCAGAATCTCGGATTGGGAAAAGCTCATCCCTTTCCTATGGTTTTCCCCCATTTTTTATAATTAAACTAAAGAAAACAACGATAATTAATGGTCTAACTTTGAATTAGGATAAAAAAAATGTTACCAATGATCCTTCTCTTCAAAACCCACAAAAAATCGCCACTTCTTGAGCTCCCACCCGATATTTAGAATAATGAGATGAACTCTCAGATTTTTGGAATAAATCACACAGGCAATCCGCACCTGCGGGCTCGATAACCGCACCTACGGTACCTCACCTGCGGAAAAAGCATCGCAGGTGCGAAAGTCACTTAAGTTACACTGGGGCCGCACCTGCAGCCATTTGGTCCCGCCTGCGGTCCTGCGCCTGCGGAACCCAGGTCGCACCTGCGACCACTGGCCTAATCTCCCCTCTATCGCACCTGCGATCATGGCCCACGCGCCTGCGAGTCCGCACCTGCGGAAAAACCTTCGCAGGTGCGAAGACACCAGAAGAGGCCTGGTTCAGCAGCAGTAAATTCCCAAATTTTCACCCGTTAAGCATCCGAAACAACCCCGAGGCCCCCGGGACCCCAACCAAAACCACCAACCAACCTTAACACCTTATTTGAACTAGGTCGAGCCTTAAAAAAACGTCTCATAACATCAAAAACATCGATTATACATAGGTTTAAGCCTAGAAACTTAGGAAAATTCTAGAATTCACATTCGACGCCGAAACACGTCTAAACTTATCCGAATGACCTTAAATTTTGCACACACATCCCAAATGACATGACGGAACTACTATAACTTCTGAAATTCCATTCCGACCCTCGGATAAAGAATTCACTATCGGACCGGAAACTCCAAAAATTCAAACTTCGGCATTTCAAGCCTAAATGAGCTACGGACTTCCAAAATACATTCCGAACACGCTCCCAACCCCGAAATCACCCAACGGAGCTAACAGAACTGTCAGATTTCCATTCCGAGGCCGTCTTCACACTGCTCCGACTACGAGAAACTTTCCAACACTTAAGCTCCCATTTAGGGACTAAATGTCCCAAAACTCTCTGAAACTCAGAATCGAACGTCCCAACAATTCAATTTAGCAGAAATAGACTTGGGGAAAAAACAGTTAATAGGGGATCGGGGCATTAATTCTTAAGACGACCGGCCGGGTCGTCACATCCTCCTATAATTAAAAATTCGTTCGTCCTCGAACGAGCATAAAGACATACCCGAAGTAGTGAAAAGATGAGGGTAACTGCTGCGCATATCCTGCTCGGTCTCCCAGGTCGCCTCCTCGGCCGGCTGACCCCGCCACTGAACCTTTACTGAAGCAATGTTCTTCGACCTGAGCTTCCTGACTTGCCTGTCCAATATAGCTACATGCTTCTCAACATATGATAGATCCTTTTCCAATTGGACTGAGCTGAAATCCAAGACATGGGACGGGTCACCGTGATACCTCTGGAGCATCGGAAATGAAATACCGAATGAACTACTGCTAAGCTGGGAGGTAAGGCAAGCTCATAAGCAACCTCCCCAACACGCCTCAATATCTCAAAAGGGACAATAAACCTTGGGCTCAACTTCCCTTTCTTCCCAAATCTCATAACGCCCTTCATAGGCGAAACCCGAAGCAGAACCCGCTCTCCGACCATATATGAAACNCCCTGGATCACCTTGACCTTCTCCAATGCATCCTGAACCAACTCTGTGCCTAATAGCCTGGCCTCACCCATCTCGAACCAACCCACCGGAGATCTGCACCTCCTACCATATAAAGCCTCATACGGCGCCATCTGAATGCTGGATTGATAACTGTTGTTGTAAGCAAACTCCGCCAATGGCAAGAACTGATCCCAAGACCCTCCAAACTCAATCACACATGCACGGAGCATATCCTCAAGAATCTGAATAGTGCGCTCGGACTGTCCGTCCGTCTGGGGGTGAAATGCTGTGATCAACTCCACCCTGGTACCTAAATCCTGCTAAACAGCTCTCCAGAACCGTGAAGTGAACTGAGTACTTCTGTCTGAAATAATAAAATCTGGAATACCATGCAGACGAACAATCTCCCGAATATAAATCTCCGCCAACCGCTCCGATGAATAAGTAGTCAGTACCGGAATGAAATGGGCTGATTTGGTCAGCCGATCCACAATCACCCAAATAGCATCATGCTTCCTCAAAGTCCGAGGAAGTCCAATCACAAAGTCCATGGTGATCCGCTTTCACTTCCACTCTAGAAGCTCAATCTGCTAAAGTACCCTCCCGGTATCTGATGCTCACATTTGACCTGCTAACAGTTGAGACGCTTAGCTACAAACTCAGCTATATCTTTCTTCATTCTTCGCCACCAATAGTGCTGCCTAAAATCCTGATACATCTTCGCAGTACCCGGATGGATGGAATACCGCGAATTATGGGCCTATGCTAAAATCAACTCCTGAAGCCCATCAACATTGGGCACACAAATCCGACCCTGCATCCTCAATACCCCGTCATCTCCAATGGTCACATCTTTGGCATCACCATGCTGGACCGTGTCCTTGAGGACAAGTAAATGAGGATCATCGTACTGCCGCTCCCTGATATGATCGAATAAGAAAGACCGAGAAACCACACAAGCTAATACTCGGCAAGGTTCAAAAAGATCCAATCTCACGAACTGACTGGATAAGGATTGAACATCTAAGTCTAGAGGCCTCTCAGCTGCAGGAAGGTATGCCAAACTCCCCAAACTCTCCGCCCAGCGACTCAAGGCGTCGTCCACCACATTGTCCTTCCCCGGATGGTATAATATAGTGATGTCATAGTCCTTTAGCAACTCTAACCATATACGCTATCGCAAATTTAGATCCTTCTGCTTGAATATGTGCTGCAAACTCCGGTGGTCAGTATAAATCTCACAAGTCACACCATACAAATAATGGCGCCAGATCTTCAAGGCATGAACAATGGCAGCTAACTCAAGGTCATGGACATGGTAATTCTTCTCATGTATCTTCAACTGTCTGGACGCGTAGGCAATCACCCTACCGTCCTGCATCAACACCGCTACAAGGCCGACTCGCGAGGCATCACAATAAACTGTATAAGACCCCGAACCAGTAGGCAATTATTGGGGCTGTAGTCAAAGCTGTCTTGAGCTTCTGAAAGCTCGCCTTACACTCCTCTGTCCACTGAAATGGAGCACCCTTCTGGGTTAATCTAGTCATAGGGGCTGCAATTAATGAAAACCCCTCCACAAAATGACGGTAGTAATCTGCCAAGCCAAGGAAACTGCGAATCTCCGTAACTGAGGACGACTTGGGCCAACCCTGCACGACCACTACCTTTTTTGGATCCACTCGAATGACCTCACTCGATACCATGTGGCCTAAGAATGCCACATAACTCAACCAAAACTCACATTTTGAGAACTTTGCATACAACTTCTTCTCTCTCAAGGTCTGAAGCACTGTCCTCAGGTGCTGCTCATGATCTTCCCGACCCCGGGAGTAAACAAGAATATCATCTATGAAAACAATGACGAACGTGTCGAGATATGGCCTGAACAAACTGTGCATCAAATGCATAAATGCTGCGGGGGCATTAGTCAGCCCGAATGACATAACTAGAAACTCGTAATGGCCATACCGAGTCCTGAAAGCAATCTTCAGGATATCCGGCTCCCAAATCTTCAACTGATGGTAACCTGAGCGCAAATCAATCTTAGAAAATACATGTGCGCCCTGAAGCTGGTTAAATAGATCATCAATATGAGGAAAGGGATAACGGTTCTTCACTGTAAGCCTGTTCAACTGGCGATAATCAATACACATGCGCATAGAACCATCCTTTTTCTTCACAAATAATATAAGAGCACCCCAAGGCGAAACATTGGGTCGAATAAAACCCTTATCAAGCAATTCTTGTAACTGATCCTTCAACTCCTTCAACTCAGGAGGAGCCATACGGTAAGGAGGAATGGAAATGGGCTGACTGCCCGGCAACAAATCAATGCCAAAATCAATGTCTCTATCGGGCGGCATGCCCCGAAGATCAGCTGGAAACACATCGAGATAATCCCGTACCACTGGAACTGAATCAACAGAAGGGGTATCAACACTGACATCTCTCACATAAGCCAAATACGCGAAACAACCCTTCTCAACCATACACTGAGCTCTAAGAAAAGAGATAACACTACTGGGAGTGTGATATAAAGTACCACTCCACTCAACACGCGGAAAACCTGGCATAGCCAGCGTCACGGTCTTGGCGTGACAATCAAGAATAGCATAATGGGGCGACAACCTGTCCATGACCAAGATAATATAAAATCCACCATATCGAGTAACAATAAATCCGCACTGGTCTCAAAACCACGAATAGTAACCAAACACGACCGATAAACGCGGTCCACAACAAGAGAATCTCCCACAAGAGTAGAAACATAAACAGGAGAACCCAAAGAATCTCGGGCTATACCCAAATGCGGAGCAAAATAAGAAGACACATAAGAATGCGTGGATCCTGGATCGAATAGAATCGATGCATCTCTGTGACAAACCAGTATAATACCTGTGATGACAGAATCAGAGGCAACAACCTCGGTACGAGCAGGAATAGCATAATATCTGGCCTGGCCTCCCCCTCGAGGGTGACCTATACCTCCCTGACCTCTGCCCTTAGCTGGCTGGGCATGTGGGGTAGCAGCTGGAGCTGTGATCATGGCCTGAGAACTCTGCTGAGCACGCTATGGCTGAAAAGTCTGTGAAGATGCACCTCTACCAAGTCTGGGGCAGTCCCTAACCATATGGTGTGTATTTCCACACTCGAAACAAGCTCTGGGAGGATGTGGTGGTTGTGACTGGCTAGGGCCAGGTCTGCTAGACTGACCTCTGAAAGCACCTCGCGCAGGAGGCGCGCTAGAAACTGGAGGTGCATAGTAGGGCTCCTGAGTCTTGGGTGGAGCTGGGGTACCGCTGGCTGCTGGAAGAGCTGAATGAACTGGGTGGACCATATAACCCCTACCATGATGACCTGCTGCTGGGGTACGGGCACCAGAGTAGTGGCACGACTCTCGAGACCTCTTGGCCTCCCTCTCCTCTCGCTCCCTAGCGAGCATACCCTCGATCCTCCTAGAAATGCTCACTNGCAAATGCTCAAACTCTACGCGCCATGCACCCCTGAGGCTCTGAGGAACAAACTCTCTCAGGAACACATCTGAGAACTGGGTCCAGGTCAGTGAAGCAGCCTCGTATGGACTGTCTAACTCATAGGTGTGCCACCAATCATAGGTGGCTCCGCGAAGCTAGAAGGTAGTAAAGGAAACTCCACTAGATCCGACTATGCCCATAGTGTGAAGAATACGGTGACACTCCTCTAGAAATCCCAAGGCATCATCTAATGCTAGTCCACTGAATACCGGAGGGTCATACTTCTTGAACCTCTCAAGTCTCCGTTGCTCGTTCTTCGAAGCAGTTGACCCTTCCTCGGGCTGAACTTACACTACAGGAAACACATGAATAATCTCTAGGACGTGCTCCACATGCACTCGCTGCTAAGGAGTGCGGGCGGCGGGAGTCTGTGCTCCTCCCCCGACCTGAGATGTGGCTGCAGCAAGGGGAAACAACCCTGCCTGAGCCAGAGTGGTGTACATAGACATGAACTGAGATAATGTCTCCTGAAGGGCTGGAGTAGTAGTGGAAATAGGCATGTCAGGTGTCTGGACTTCAGCTGGATCTGCTGGTAGTACCTCGACGGCAGCTCGCGCAGGTGCTCTTGCTGCACCACGTGCGCGTCCTCGGCCTCTACCCCGGCCCCGGCCTCTGGCGGCTGCAGTAGGGGGCACGGGTGCCTGATCGTCCCGAGTAGCACGTGTCCTCATCATCTGTGAGAAAATAGGAAACAGAGGTTTAGAATTGATGTCAAAAATATTGCACGACAAGGAAATCAATGAAGTGAAGATTCTTTTTCCTAAACAGTTACATATCCTCTCGTAGATAAGTACAGACGTCTCAATACCGATCAACGAGACTCTAATAAATCGGCCTGTGTTCCGTGACTCCTATGAACCTAGAGCTCTGATACCAACTTGTCACGACCCCAGTTCGCCCTCCGTGAACATGTTGTGATGGCACGTAGTCCCTATAACTAGGTAAGCCTAGCAATGCGGAATATCAACATAACTTGCGGAATAATTAAGTAAAAACTGAACAATCTAAAAGAAAGACTGTATATAAATTCCACTTGGATATACAACCCAAAATAATACGGAAGCCTACAATATCACCCTAAAACCCGAAAACTCACGGGAACCATAGGCTAACAGAATATAATACACTGCTCTAACTCCAGAATGTCTATAGAACTGTAAGGAAGGATAAACTTTTCAGAAAAGCTGGAATAAGATAGAGACTCCTGGTCTGCGGACGCGGCAGATGTACCTCCAAGTCTCTTCTGTATCTCTCAACCTCGGGGATAGTGAGCCTGAGTGGAGGTACCTGGATCTGCAGATGAAAAACATGCGCAGGAAAGGGCATGAGTACACCACAGTGGTACTCAGTAAGTGCCAAGCCTAACCTCGGTCGGGTAGTGACAAGGAGGGTCAGGGCCCTACTGAGGTCAAACAATATAACATGGATTTACAGTAGGAAACAGACAGTAATAATGAATACAGCAGTGAAGTAAGTCAGGTCAACAAGGCAATAAGAAAACACAAGAACAGAGTAAACACGGAGTACGAACAACTCAATAACAATGGTAACAATGAGGATCTCCCAGGATACCTTCCTGTAGTCCTTTTCTCAACTGTCCAGTGGATCTCCCGGGATACCGTCCCGTAGTCCATCATATGTATATCCGAAGGGCGGGATACGGTCTTGTAGTCCATCATATGTGCAGGGGGATCTATTGGGAATCAAACCCGCAGTCCCAAAGTAAATATGTAGAGGGATCTATCGGGAATCTAACCCGCAGTCCCAAAGTAAATATGCAGGGGGATCTATCAGGAATCTAACCCGCAGTCTCAAAGTAAACAAACAAGATGGGGGGGGGGAGCTACCGGAATCCCACATCCGTAGTCCCAATGTAAATACGCAGCCACAACAAGAAGATATTCAGAAATAGAGTGCAAAAATACAAGGCAACAAGTAGTTCTAGCCTAACATGCCCCACGTAGTACAATTAAAGCAACTTAAGCAACTAGGCATGCTTTTCTAAGCTAGCATAGACTATAATTGCAAGTAAAATAAAACAGGTAAGAAAGAAACTCAGTCTAAATATTTAAAGTAAAATCGGATTTTCAACAATTAACACAAGCACGCGCTCGTCACCTCACATAAAAGGCATTCAATTACCAAATATCACACCTAAGGGGAAAGGTCCCCCCACACAAGGTTAGATAAGCTACCTCGAACCGACTCAAAATCAACTTGAAACCACACGTTTGCCACGAGTATCCGACTTCAAATGGCCCAAATCTATTCAATTCAATTACATATCGTAAATAACATCTCATGCAACTGATTTTCACTGTTTAATTCAAGGTAAGGCGCGAAATTATGTAAAATGACCAAAACGCCCCTCGGTCCCACATCTCGAAATCGGGTAAAAGTTATATTTTCCGGACAGCCATTCACTCATGGACTCATTCAACCAAAAACAATCGAAATCCGATGCCAAAAACCCCACAATTTTTCAGAATCTCGGATTGGGAAAAGCTCATCCCTTTCCTATGGTTTTTCCCCCATTTTTGATAATTAAACTAAAGAAAACAACGAGAATTAATGGTCTAACAATGAATTAGGATAAAAAAATGTTACCTATAATCCTTCTCTTCAAAACCCACAAAAAATCGCCACTTCTTGAGTTCCCACCCGATATTTAGAATAATGAGATGAACTCTCGGATTTTTGGAATAAATCACACAGGAAATCCGCACCTGCGGTCTCGATAACCGCACCTGCGGAAAAAGCATCGCAGGAGCGAAATTCACTTAAGTTACACTGGGCCGCACCTGTGATCGTTTGGTCGCGCCTGCGGTCCCGCGCCTGCGAAACCCAAGTCGCACCTGTGACCACTGGCCTAATCTCCCCTCTATCGCACCTGCGATCATGGCCCACACGCCTGCGAGTCCTCACCTGCTGAAAAACCTTCGCAGGTGCGAAGACACCAGAAGAGGCCTGGTTCAGCAGCAGCAAATTCCCAAATTTTCACCCGTTAAGCATCCGAAACAACCCCGAGGCCCTCGAGATCCCAAACAAAACCACCAACCAACCTTAACACCTTATTTGAACTAGGTAGATCCTTAAAAACACGTCTCATAACATCAAAAACATCGATTATGCATAGGTTCAAGCCTAGAAACTTAGGAAAATTCTAGAATTCTCATCAGACGCTGAAACACGTCTAAACTTATCCGAATGACCTCAAATTTTTCACACACATCCCAAATGACATGACAGAACTATTTCAATTTCCGGAATTCATTCCGACCCTCGGATCAAAAATTCACTATCGGACCGGAAACTCCAAAAATTCAAACTTCGGCTTTTCAAGCCTAAATGAGCTACGAACTTCCAAAATACATTCCGAACACGCTCCCAACCCCGAAATCACCCAACAGAGCTAACGGAACCGTCGTATTTCCATTCCGAGGCCGTCTTACACTGCTTAGACTACGGGCAACTTTCCAACACTTAAGCTCCCATTTAGGGACTAAATGTCCCAAAACTCTCCGAAACTCAGAACCGAACGTCCCGGCAATTCAATTTAGCAGAAATAGACTTGGGGAAAACTGTTAATAGGGGATCGGGGCATTAATTCTTAAGACGACCGGCCGGGTCGTCACAGTACAGTTCAATTAATTTTCGGTAATTTTATTAAAAATATCATGTGAAAGTCACTAGTAGAAGTAGAATGCAATAACATAAGTACTTTTATAAGACTTTACAAAACTCTCTAGTTATTTTTACAGTTTAAAAGGTGATGAATTAAGAAAACATGAAAAATAACTAAAGTATAGATCAACTATTCTACAACAACGTGAAAAAAACTAAGCAAACACGAAAAATATTAATCAAACTGGGACTCAAGAATAAAGTCTATAAAGATTAAATATTCAAAAAGATAAATCTAAATAATACGAAAGGAAACATATTCAATATACATTGTAATTTGCTACTCATAATCGCTACAACACCTTGTGTTTTGCTAGTGAATATCCTGGAAATAATTTAGTTTCAATAGGAGTAGCATAATAGGTTTGGAAATTGGAATTTTGAGTTTAATTACTTGTTGGCTCATAACGGTTTCATAATTTCAAGGTCCAACAAAAAATTTAATGCTTTATTAGTTTTAAACTTAATATATAATATATTTTTCATATTATAAATTTACTCGGTACGGTTCGGTATTTTTTCGATTTATTTTCATAAAATAAAAAACCTACCCTAACTATTGGTACGGTTATAGACACTACTAAAAATCCGGCAAAAAGCGACCAAAAATTTGCGATCAAAATTGGTCTATCAAAAAAAGTGACCAAAGTTGGTCGCTAAATTGGATAAAATTATTAAAAAATAATTGTTAATACATTAGCGACCAAGGTTGGTCGCTTTTTGATCGATAATGTGGTCATAATATTGACCGGACTGGTCAGACTTACTTGGTCAAAGAAACATTAAAATTACCGACCAACTTTGGTCCCTAAAGTGAGACCCAGTTATAAATTTTTTAATAATTATATTATTATTTTAAAAATTATAAAATTTAAATAAATAAAATTTAAAATTAGCGACCAAGGTTGATCGCTTATGAAAGGGGAAGCAAATAGCAACCAACTTTGGTCGCTAATCTAGGACCCAAATATAAAATTTTATTAATTATATTATTATTTAAAAAAAATTATAAAATATAAATA
>MDKI01230677.1:0-22319 GCA_005239505.1 Nicotiana paniculata
TTATGGTTGAGTCAAACTAGTTAAAGGTTAATTGATTAAATGCCTAAAGATAGCTTTCATACTAATTATCTATGTTTTATGTTTTTTTTTTAAAAAAAAGGTAGGTCAATCAATTCAATTCCTTAACTTAAACTAACTGATTTAGTTAAGTTGATCCAATTTGATTACCTAAAATCAGAGGCTTAACCAATTAATTAATCGGTCAGTTTAACTAGGCTTTATTAAAGTTAGTCAACTCATTTTTCTTAACTTAGGCTGAATGATTTGTTCAGTTAATGAAACCTAAATTAATTATCTTAAACAGGTTTTTAGTACTTAGTTAATTGTCTAAGAGACTATCGACCTAAATAAACTAGTTAAACAAGTGTATTTTAGGAGGTTATTACTGAGTAGGGCAGCCTTGAGTTTAGGATTGAACTACGTTAATTCATGGCCCTGCACTAGTTCAGACTAACTAGTAATAATCCTAAAAGAGCTAATAGCTCTTATGCATGACATAATTAGGAAGGAATCCTAAATTGATATTCACTTAACGCTTAACAGAATCAACAATCAAAGCAAAACAAGACGGAGATCAAGTTTCAGTTTAATCAACACATAACAATTTCAAATTATTATCTAGATTGTTCTAAAGGAAAAGCCGTGGTTGAGCTTTGAGTTGGTCTTTGGAGCGAGGATAGCCATATATAGTATTGGGTGGACTTCTTTGGAAGAGTTGTGAGCACTATGTGCATTTTCACACTGTGACATGTTGGCATGTAGAGCATATTGAGGTATATCTAGCATATTCTGTTGTTATTTTCTGATAAACTGTGAACATGCCTAAATTTTATATGCTGATGATTTAATTATTGAGGTTTAGTCCATCACTACCTCTCAGTCCATAGTTTGGGTTTGTTGCTTCTGAGTTGGTGTACTCACGTTACCCCTTGCACTTCATGTGCAGATCCAGGTACATCAGGACCCGGTAGTGGTTGCTGAGCGGCTGCCAGAGTTTCTTTCGGAGTCGTCGAGGTAGCAGCCGGCGATCGCAGCCTCGCCTTCTCCTTCTCTATATTCCTGTTGCACTTTTATTATTTCAGACTATGTTTTCCAGTTCTTATTTTGACACTCTTACGTTGTAGTAGCTCATGACTTGGTGACACTAGATCCGGGATCGAGGTTATTTTATTCATGTTATTAATGATGTCCAAATCTTAGATTCTTTATAAAAGCATGACTCTTGTTGTAAATGTGGTGATTTTCCTGAAAATAACCTTTAATAAATGAAATGTGTGGCTTGCCTGATTTCACGATAAGCGCTATCACGATCCCTAGGGTTGGGAATTTGGGTTGTGACAGTAAGTAATGACTATAAATCTTGTCCTGATGGTATGAAACCCCGGACTTCATATTTTCTCACTACTTTTGGAGTGGCGCACATGCCGGATGGGGAGTGTGTGGCGTCCACTGATTTTTGGATTTGGACTTGGTCCTTCCCGTGGCAACTATTGAGTTGTGTATTTACTTTTAAATCATATGTTAAATCGTCCTTTTAAGACTATTGTTATATTTGGGCTGTAAGCCATGTTTGGGGCCTTGTGCCGGCTTGCTTAGAGCCCTTGGGGGATTTTACTGTTGTTTCCTCACTATGTTGACTTATGATTTACACTCAGTCATATTATGTTTAACTGATTTCGAAACTCAGCCTTATTTACACTATTTGAGATATAAAATGATATTTTTGGGTCGAGTACCCCGCTTTACTGATAGCCCGAGGGTTTTTTGTGAGTTTCTGACTGAGTGAGGCCGAGGGCCTGATTGTGAGGATGTGATATGCCACGAGGTGGCTTGATATTAGCGCTTGGGCTGTAGGAGCCCCTCCGGAGTCTGTACACACCCCCAGTGAGTGCAGGTACCTACTAAGTGCGAGTGCTGAGTGATTGGGAGGTATGAGTGACAATGAGGATGCCCGAGGGGCTGCTACTAAGTGATTGTGAGGCATGCTGAGTGACTGATTTTGAGTGATGATTTGCCCGAGGGGCGGTTTATGATACATGTTTTGGCCCGAGTGGCTATTTATGATTTATTTCATTTTACACTAAACTCTTTAGGTATTTTTTTTCTGAAATTGTTGGAAGTCACACTTTTCAAAGGATTTTTACAGAAGTTGGCTTTTAAAGCATGTTGATTTAATGTATACACTGTTGGGAAGAAAGGTTGTGCTTATTGTGAATTGATGATTTGATCTTATGTGTTTCTTACTGCTTAGACTTGATTTATTTTCATTGCTACTGAGTTGGCATACTCACATTACTCCCTGCACCCCTGTGTGCAGATACAGGTGCTGGTACCGAGCGCTAGTTTTCTTCCTTCGTGTGGAGGGAGTTGGGACTTCGAGGTAGCGGTTCAACGTCCACAACATCTCTTTTCCATTTATTTTTTTGTATTTAGTTCCTGTTCCGAGTCTTGATGTATTATGACAATAGGGTTATTTTGTACTACTCGTAGATGCTCATGACGGTTGACTCCAAGTTTTGGGGTAGTGTATAAACTGTTTTATTCATTTTGTTGCTTTAAACTACTTAAGCGAAAGAATTTTTGTGAAAGGTCGGAATATTTTTGGAAACTATGAAATAGTACGTCAGTATGTAATTGTTGGCTAGCCTAGTTCCATGATAGGCGCCATCACGACCAGCTTAGGATTTGGGGCCGTGACACATGTATTCATAATAAACTGATTTGTCATAACTGAGACTAATGGGATATTGAACGAATTATGAAACTATTCATCTAGAGTATTGAAATTCTACAACTATTCATGGAACTAAGGAATAATTACTTTCTAAGGCAATTCATAAAATTCATAAACAATGAGACGTATGGAGAATCATAAGCATTCCCAAATGTAGAAAGTTAGCCTCACATACCTTGAATCTGTTCTTTTTAAGCGTATCACAATGTTCGTCGCCTCTTTCAACGATAGTCTATGGAAATATATATCAAGAGAAACCAAAATTAGCACTAATGCTCATGTTTTAGTCACTTAGACATTTTATCAAATACCTTATGGGCGTAAAGCCTCATAGCCCTTATTAATGGAATTTTCTTCACCCAATTTTCATTCTACTACTTCTAGGTGATTCTACAATCCCAAATAAATGTAACTAATGCCATTTCTCATCACCCAAATATTTACAACAATCTTAAGTCAACAACTAAAACCCTAGCTTAGTTCATATGATTCTCTTTATCATACCCATTTACTATTCTCCCAAGAACTCATCAATTCACAACTATAAATAATTTAGGAGTAGAAAAATTACATTTTTGAACTGCAACCTTCTTGAATTCGAGTTCTAGGGTTTCTATCTCAACAATGATGTCTTAATCAAATATCTAAAGATTTGAAGGAATTACCCATGTTAATAAGGTGTTAAAGAATTGAAGTTAACTTATAATCATCGTTAGAACTTACTTTGGATGATGGAGGGACCTTGGAGGAAGTTGATTTCTCAAGAGCTTCCCTTTATAGGGAAAATTTACGTGTTTGAGGTGTAGGGAGCAAGGTCGGTGTAATGACCAGACCGGTTGTTTTGTGTATTTGAGCCTCGATTCCCTTTTTTATGCTTCACACATGTGTATTTGTGATTTTATGACTTGCAGGGTTGGTTATTTTGGTTCCGGGATGGTTTCAGTTGATTTGGACCCTTTGGTTCTTGGTTTACAAGCCTAAGTTGAAAATGTTAACCGAAGTTTGAGTTTTGTAAAAATGACCCCAGAATGGTGTTTTGATGGCTCTGATAGGTTCGTATCGTGATTTTGGACTTGCGTGTACGCCTGAAATTGAATTCGGAAGCCCATAGGTTGATTTAGCTTGTTTTGCCGAAAATTGGCAACTTGAAGTTCATAAGTTTCCTAAGTTTGATCATAAGTTGATTTTATTGACATCGGGCTAGGAATTTGGTTTTGGTACTTGGAATAGGTCCATTTTTCTATTTGGAACTTGTCTACAAAATTTGGTGTCAATTGGAGTTGGTTTGATAGGATTTAGACGCTTGGTTGCAATTCTAGAGGTTCTTGAGTCTTCTTTTGATATTCATGCATTTTCATGTTCTATTCCTGGTTTTTATGTTATTTTGATGTTTCAATTGTGCGAGCGAGTTCATATGATGTTTTTATACTTGTGTGAATGTTTGGTTTAGAGCCCGAGGGCTCGGGTGAGTTTTGGACGTGTTTCAGAATGGTTTGGACCCAATTACAAGTTGTTGGTGTGCTGGTGCCTCAAGGTCGCAATTGCGATCATAGCAGAGGGGCCTCAGGTATCGCATTTGCGATTCCTTGATCGCAATTGCGAAATGTAGGCTAATCTATGTAGGTTTGAATTTTGACATTTTAGTCGCATTTGCAAAGGGAACAGGCTTCGCAATTGCAAAGCCAGTGTTGCATTTGCAACTTCCCCTTAGGTTCTCAAGTGTCGCAATTGCGATCCATTCTTCGCAATTGAAAGGGTTCGCAATTATGAATCAAGTGTCGCAATTGCGGCATCTGCACCTGAACAAAAGGGCTGGGGAATCGGGATTTAATCTAATTTCTCTCATTTCAAAATCCTAGACTCTGTAGGAGGCGATATGGAGAGGGGATTTTAACCTACAATCATTGGATAAGTAATTTTGATCACGTTTCAACTATATTACATAATAATATATTAGATTTAAAATCAAAATTTATGAGCATCACCAAGAAATTTTGGAAAATCTTGTCTATGTTTTGAAAAATAAAAATTTGGGATTTGAGAGTCGAATTGGACCCGAATTTGAAAACAAAATACATATATGGACTCGTAGGGTTATGGGTAGTTGAGATCTACCCTTGGACCCGAGTTTTGACCGGGCGGGCTGGAGTCGACTTTCGTTGACTATTGGGGAATTTTGTAAAGATCGTAGCTTTATTAATCGTAATTGGTTTCTCTTGCATTGTTTGATGATATTAAGTCATTTTATGGTTAGATTTGAGTCATGCAGAGGCGGATTTTAAGGGAAAGGCTATTTTTGAGTAGGAGAACTACCCCTTAGGATTTGGGTTGATTATATCGTTTGACTTATGTGAAGATATGTACACAAGGTTATGAGTGTGTACACGGGTTTATATGTATAATTTGACCGGTTTAGACTCTTGGATACTTCCAAGCACTTAATTGAAGTTATAATTATTTTTCCTATCCTTTATGTGCCAAGTTTATTCTTTCATACATTTTGTTGGAAGTTGTTAGTACATGTTCTATCTTTTGTTGTCAAGTTTACTCTTACATGCTTAAATTGAAGTTGTTACCTCTTTTATTGTCACGACCCCAATTTTCCTCTGTAGGATATCGTGATGGCACCTAGTCCCTAAGACTAGGTAAGCCTAACATTCATGCAGAAATAAATGAAAAAATAATTATAGCCTAAAAACTCAACAACTAATATAAAGAAAATCTCCACAACTCAGCATATATATAATTGTCCAAAACCCGGCGAATATAAGTCACAAGCTCTATCAGGTGATATGGAATATATCGATACATCAATTTCTAATAAAGGATAAGGAAATAAAATAATCTAGGTAGAGGGGGACTCCGAGGCCTGCGGACGCCGGCAAGTATACCTTAGAGTCTCATAAAGCATATCATGAGTACACCACAACGGTACCTAGTAAGTGCCAAGACTAACCTTAGTAGAGTAGTGACGAGATCAAGTCAAGGCCCTACTGGAATAAATAAGAAACTAAACAAGTGTATAACAGTGAAATAATGATAACAATATAAATGAGACGAATAAAGAAGTACACCGAGAATAGCTACACTCAATTAAGGCAAAAAATATTTCACAGAAGAAAAACGAGGGATACTATGACAAAGAACGAAACAACAAAATACAAGTGAAGAAATAGAAAGTATCAACAAGAGTCACTACCGAGGTGCTTCCTCGTAGTCTCAAATAACAAATCAATTCACAATCTTTCCTTATATCACCGCAAGAGCCTCTCATTTAGCTTTGAAAATTATTTCTCCTGAAATAGCATCCCATGTTTTAGCCCACCTTATCACACCGTTTGGCTTCTAGTAGTTACCCTACTAGTCACGCGTATCAAGCCCACCTTATCTTACCGCATGCGTTTCATCCCCAAAACCTTATATCACCACATGCATATCAATATCAAAATGTATCACAAATCCCACCTCAAGTGCCCAATAAAACAACTAGCCAAAGAAACCAACAATAATAGTGTTCACAATAAATAGCCCATGGCTCAACCACAATGTACACATGAATCTCAACAATAATAACCGTAGTGAATAACTCAACAATAATGGTATTTCCCAACTTAAAACTTTGCCTCAATGCAAATCACGACCTTTATAACTCAATACCAATTACAAAAACAAGATATACCAAGAATAACAACTTCAAGTAAAGAGTTTAACGATTAAATAATGAATGTGGAATAAAGGAAACAAGAACATCAACTAAACACGTAGACCAATTAGCAAGTAAGAGATAAGACAAGTAGAACAAGTGAAAATAGACTAATGATGGTGAACATAACATGTTAAGATAACTCAATTAAGGCATGAAATGAAGCTACATAGTTAAAACCGGTAAATTTCCACATTTAGCCCGTGTATACACTCACCACCTTGCGTACACGGCTTTCACACATCACAATTGTCAAACAACAATACCAATCCTAAGTGGTAATTCACCCACACAAAAGTTAGGCAAGACACTTACCTTAAAACACGCTAAATCAATCCACTAGTAGGTCTTTTCCTTGATTATCCAACTTCGAACGACTCGAATCTAGCCAAAACAGCTTCATACCATAAATATAAACTATAAAAAACTTATTCGAATAATAAAATTACGATCTTTGCAAAGAAATAAAAAAGACAACTCGGGCCCGCGTCTCGAAACCCGGTCAAAGTTACAAAATCTGAACAGCCATTAGATAACGAGTCCAACCATACACGAATTAATCAAATCCAACCTCAAATCGCCTTTCAAAATCCCAAACTTTAGTTTAGAAAGTTTTCACAATTTTCCCCCAAATTTCCAACTGAAATCCCTATTTAGATGATCAAAATAGTTATAGATTCGTGAAATATAGACCAATCCGGGCTAGAATCACTTACCCCAATAATTTCCTTGGAAAACTCTCGAAACATCGCCTCACATCGAGCTCTCTAGGTCAAAATTATGAAAAATGAGATGAAACCCACATTTTGAACTTTAAATTCTGCCCAGGTGTTATTCTTCTTCGCGATCGCGGGAATTGCTTCGCAATCGCGAAGCACAAATTCACAGGCTGCCAAATTAAAACTCTGCGAATGCGAATCACCATGCACAAACATGACACACTTCCTCCATAAGCTATGTCATCGCGGAACACTTCACGCGATCACGATGAACAAAAATGCGTGGACCTGCAGCCTTCTCTCCCTTCTTTGCGATGCGACCAATGAATCATGTTCGCGATTCACTGACTCTCCAAACATCGCAATTGTGTGACCCTTCTCACAATCATATAGAAGACATTCAACAACTCACCAAACAGCTCTTAGCGACCGCAAATCCCCACTCGTAATCGCGTACAAGGAAACCAACATCAGCAGATTCAGTAGTCCTAAAGGTTCTGAAATGCGTTGAACATTGTCCGAATTACACCCGAGGTCCCTGGGACCTCAACCAAATATACCAACAAGTCTTATAACATCATATGAACACACTCGAAGCGTCAAATCACATCAAACAACACTAGAACCACGAATCGCGCATCGATTCAAGTCTAATGAACTTATGAACTTTCGAATTTCTAAACTAATATTGATTCATACAAAAACAACTCTGATTGACTTTAAATTTTTCACACAAGTCATAAAGGAAATGATGGACCTATTCTAACTTCTAGAATCATAATCTGACTCCGATATAAACAAAGTCAACTCCTGGTCAAACTTTCCAATCTTCCAAACCTTTAACTTTCTAACTTTCGCCAATACACGTCGAAACGATCTACGGACCTCCAAATAAACATCTGGACACGCTACTATTTCAAAATTTACCATACAGAGCTATTGGAAGCGTTAAAACTCCATTCCGGAGTTGTCTCCAAAAGTCAAACTACGGTCAACTCTATCAACTTAAGGCTTCAACTTAGGGACTATGTGTCCCATTTCACTTTGAAACTCTCCCAAAACCAAAATTAAATACCCCGGCAAGTCACATAGCCACAATATAACATAGAGAAGGCAATAAATAGGGGATCAGGGGTTAAAATACTCAAAACGACCGGACAGGTCGTTACATTTATTGTCATGTTACCTCTTCTACCGTTGATTTGTCCTTATTTGAAGTTGTTATTATTTGATATCTCTTCGTTGTTGAGTTTTTCCTCATTCATTCATTATTATTGAGATTCATGTAAACATTGTGGTTAAGTCGTGGGCTATATGATGTGATAATATTGATAACAATGGTATTGTTGATTTTGGAAAAGTTATGACATATGGGGCGTGTGGTGAAAGTTGTTTATTGTGTTGTGATATTGATACGCAAGCGGTGGTATAAGGATAAGGGTTAATGTGAATGTGACAAGATAATGTGGGATTCATATGTGTGTTTCTTGTAAGGGAATTATTTGAAGCCACGTGGTGAGATAAGGGTGCTAAAGCGCGTGTAGCTATTTTGGAAAAAATATTTTTAAAATATAAATTCAAGGCTCACGCGGAGTTATAAGAAAAAAATATGATTATGACTTGTAAAATGTGGTTATGAGGTGTGGTGCCTCGGTTGTGATTCTTGTTATATATCCTATGTGAAAAGACTTGTTGATTTGAACAGTTATTGTCTTTCCTTTATTCGTTTCACTTGTACTTGTACAATATTTGATCATTTGATGTTACTTTTCCATGTTTACTCTTTGTTGTTCCTTATTGTATTAAATTCTGTTGTTAGCCATATATCATTGTACCGTTATGTTGTCACTTATTCCTTTGCCTTTCGTTATTAGATTATATCATAAATTGTTCAGGTTTTTTTTATCTAGTAGGTGTCTTGACCTAGCATCGTCACTACTCTACTGAATTTAGACTTGATTATTTCTGGGTACCATTGTGTTGTACTCATACTACGCTTCTGCATTTTTTTGTGCAGATCCAGGTACCTCAGCTCATGCCAGACAATAGTGATTCGACCATATATTTCGGCGACTTCAGGGTATACCTGCTCGGTGCTCGCAGGCCTCATAGTGACCTTTTGTTATGTTCTTTACACCTATTTATCCTATTGTCAGTTAGTGTTGTACTAGAGACTCTTAGTATATTTTGTAGCCCTTATGACTCAGTTTTACTAGTTTTGAAAATATTATTACTAATATTCCGTTTTGGAGTTAATATAAGATATATCAGTTTATTTTATTATCTTACTTTGTTATTCCTGTTATTTTATCAATGAATGTTAGGCTTACCTAGTATGATGACCCGATAGGTCGTTTTGAGTACTATCCCTTTTTCGTATTTTGAGACCTCCTATAGCTTCATTTGATATTTCTTGGTTTGCGTGCGTGGTCCGTGTCGCTTTTTGAAAAGCCTTTACATGAAATTTTGATAAAAATAGAAATTTTAATTAAAATGAGGCTGGAGTTGACCATTATCAACATCCTTGGTAAACGGCCTCGGATCGGCGTTTTGACGATTGTGGTAGCTTTGTATTGTGATTTTGTACTTGGGTGTATTCCCAGAATTGAATTCGGAGGTCCATAGGATGATTTGACTTGTTTTGCCGAAAGATAACAGTTTGAATGTTTGAAAATTTCCTAGGTGTGACCGTATGTTGACTTTATTGTTAACGAGTACGGATTTCTGTTTTAAAACTTGGTATAGGTCCATTGTACTATTTGAAACTTATCTGTAAAATTTGGTGCAATTCAGAGTGAGTTTGATAGGATTCAGATGCTTAGTTGAGATTCTATAGATTTTTGAGTTTTACTTTGAATTTCATGCTTTTGATGTCCGATTTGTTGTTTTAGATAATATTTTGATGTTTTGATTGCGAGCAAGTTCGTGTGATGTTGTTACATTTGTATGAATGTTTGATTTGGAGCTCGGGGGATCGAGTGAGTTTCAGATGCGTTTCAAATGAGTTCGGAAAGTTTGAGGACTGATGATGCAGTGTTGCTTCTGATGTTTGATGTAGATCTCGCAATTGCGAGGTCTGGCTCACAATTGTGAGCCTCCTTTTTGTGGAAATAGGTTTGCATTTGCGAACATGGTCTGGGGACTGGGACTTCGCATTTGCGAATGAGGAGTCGCATTTGCGATAGTTGCTATGTCCGCATTTGTGAACTCTGGAATCGAAATTTCGATGTAGTATTAAGTTAGGGTATCTTCGCAATTGCAAAGAAGTTGATTGCATTTGCGAAGGGGGACTGTTCGCGTTTGCGACATCTGGGCTTCTGATACAAGGTTCTCTTTTGCGAACTTTGTTTGACATTTGCAATGTTTGCAATTGCGAACAAGAGTTCGCAATCGCGACATCTACAGTTGGGTAAAAGGGGGGAAATCGAGACTTAACTCATTTTACACCATTTCTCAACTCTAAACACTCTAGAGGCGATTGTTCAAAAGACATTTCTTCCCAAATTTATTGGTAAGGAACTTTATATCATTTACTTTCAATTACCCATTACTCTTCATGTGTTTTCAACATCAAATTTAGAATTTTCATCGTATAATTTAGAGATTTAGGTAGAATTTGGGGATTTTGCAAATTGAGGTTAGATTTCGAAACAAATGGTGAATGGGTAATCGGGTTTTACTCCGAATCTCGAGTTTTTCCCAAGCAGGCCCCGGCCAGACTTTTGTTGGCTTTTTTTAAAAATGATCAAAATTGAACCTTTTTCATTATTGGTAGTTTCTAAAACTTATTTTGAATAGTTTAATCGATAATTTTCTAGATTTGTCTAGTTTAGAGGTTTGTTCAAAAGGCAAGACCGTGGTTTATTGATTAATTTATTCCGCAGAATGAGGTAAGTGTTATCTCTAACCTTGACTTGAGAGAATTAGGACTTGTTTAATTATTTGTTATGCAAATTATATGGTTAAATGGAGTATATGCAAGGTGAAGAGTGTATGTGCTCCGTCATGGGATTTATGATGCAAACTAGGGGATATTTATTTCCATGTCTTCATTTATTCTATGTTAATTTTTGTTATATGCTTTATTTGTTACATGTTTTTACTTGACATTTATGCTACATTTGTTACTTGTCATTTAATTATTACTTGCCTTAATTTGTTCAATTCTCGCTCGATTTCTGCTTATTTGCTACTTGTTTCTCCTTGCCTTAATTGCATATTTTAATTGTCACATGTTTTACCTTCTTTTATTGTTTATATATCATTAGATGCGCTTTATTATGTTGTTTCACTTATTGTCACGACTCGATCGGTCGTTTTGAGCATTTGCACTTAGCTCGGTAGTTTGGGGGCACGAGTAGCTCTATATGATGTATTAGAACTTTTGTGCAAAATTTGAGTTCATTCCAAGTGATTTAATATTTGGCGCGAGTTTTTGGAAGTCGAAAGTTCAAAAGTTCATTAACTTTGATTTGAGGTGTGTTTCATCGTTTCGATGTTGTTATGCGTGATTTAAGGCCTCGAGTAGGTCCCTGTTATGTTATGGGACTTGTTGGTATGTTCATACGGGGTGGTCGGGTGAGTTTCGAATAGGTTTGGGTGGTGCTGCGCTCGTTTTTATTATGTTTTGTCATCGTTTCTTCAAGCATAAATGGTACTATATTGAACAAATGAGCTCCGATTTCTATTTTGATGGAAGCATTAGACCTGTATCATAATAACGGAGCCATAGCAAAAAGAATTGTCAAATTTGGACATCGTATGAGGATTTTATAGTCATTTTACTAAGAATTAGGTTGCTAGATTTTCTTCAGATTAATTACGAAATTTCGATTGACTTCATCTTTAAAAATCTCTCCTATTTCCAAATATTAAAACCAACATATCTCCTTCATTATAAGGTCCAATGGAGTGATTCAAAATCCTAACTTGACTGAAATTTCGCAAGGAATCCATGGGAGACATCTAAAGCAAGTTTCGGGATTGTTTGGAACATTAGACGAGGTAGAACAGCTTGGCAAAAATACATAATAATGAAGGTTTGTTCATTTTGTCATATTTTCAGTTGGAGAGCTCGGATTTAGATAATTTTTGGAGGCAGTTTTCACCATATGGATTGGGATAAGTGTTCTATACTTGATTTTGGTAATATTTCATGAACCCATCTTCGTTTTTGGCATTTGATTGATGATTCCAAAATGAGATTTGAGGGTTTGTCTAAAATTTCATAGAGTGAACTTTTGAGTTTTAAACATCGTTTCTGAGTCGGATTTGAGTAAAATAGTATGGTTGGACTCGTAATTGAATGGTTATCGGATTTTGTGAGTTTTGTCGGGTTTCGAGGCGTGGGCTCGGGTTTGACTTTTTGGTTGATTTTGGGATTTTGATAAAGATTCAACCTTTATGGATTGGGTTTGTTTCCTTTGGCATTATTTTATGTATTTGAGTTGATTTTGGCTAGTTTCGAGCCATTCGGAGGTCGGTATGCGCGGGGTGACATTTTTGGAGCATCATTTGGCTTGCTGGGTATTGGATTTGGCTTCTTCGAGGTAAGTAACACTTCTAAACTTGGTGCTGAGGGTATGAAATCCAGAATTATGTATTTGTGTTTTGGTGTTGAGGTGACGCACATGCTAGATGACGAGCGTGTGGGCATGCACCGTGTGAATTGTGACTCTGTTATTCTTGTGGTACTGTGTAGTTACCTGATCTTATTCAACCATGAAATCTCTAAGTACTTGAGCCATTAAGCTGTGATCCATGTTAGAAACCATGTCTAGGCTAAGTGCTTATCTTGTTGGGACCCACTGAGGTCATATTACTGTTGGATATTTTGCTTAAATTGCAATTTCATACTCAATCATGTTCATTAATTTCATATCATATCTTAGTCTCTGTTGCTATTTATTGACACATCATATCATCATTTTGGGAAAGTTTTAAGGCATTGTGAGCCCGAGAGACTGGAAAGATTGATGACCGAGTGAGGCTGAGGGCCTGAGTGTGAGTGATATTATGGGATCGGGTTGCACATCGCAGCATATTTTATTTCTTTTATTGGAGAGGGCTGCACGCCGCAACATGTTTTATTGATTTAATCCATTATTGGCTTGTTATAGCGCTAGGGATGAGGGAGCCCCTCTAGAGTCTGTACACACCCCTAGTGAGCGTATATATATATGGATTGGTTTGCACGCCGCAATGGGCCTTATGGCTATATATATATGTGGATCAGGTTGCACGCTCGAACGGGCCTTATAGCTATCTATATGTGGATTGGTTTGCACGTCACAATGAGCCTTATGGATATATGTGTTTCGGGCTTGTATTTCTGCAGCAGGTATTGTATAGTGTTGATTGACTGAATGTGCTGAGTATTGAGCATAGTGAGTGGAAAGTGTGAGATGGTGAGATTGAGTACTCTGAGAGTGTGAGTACATAAGCTCATTTCTGAGATACATTGCATTGACATGCATACATGATATACAAGCATAGTGATGCATTTTTCTTCATGTTGTACGGTATCACGTCATTCATGACTTCTCACACATATTGGCATATAGGAATATATATGTATTTTCCTCATGCCATTTGAAATGAAACATTTACTTGTTGAAAGCTTATTGGGAAAAATTACAGTTTCAAACTTACTCATATATTCGGCGATTTCGATAAAAGATTTGGGTTTTCATTGATATACTTAAAAGGTGGATCTATTTTCTGAAACTGTGAAATAGCTGAGCATTTTATCTCTGAGTTAATTCTTTCATTACTTTCATTATATTATTATGAACTGTTGTTGGCTATTGGTGTTGGACTCTGACCCTTGTCCTAGCTCGTCACTACTTTCAACATAAGGTTAGGTTTCTTATTTAATGAGTACATAGGGTTGGTTGTACTCATACTACACTTTTGTACCTTGCATGTAGATGTTGGATGCTTATATTGTTGTGTTCGATGGGAGCTGGATTTGAAGATGTACATGTGTTCCGGTTATAGCTGCCTCTTGTTCATGGTAGCTCTAGACTTTTGAAAGATATGTTCATGTATATTTCAAACTGATGATGTATTTGTTTCATACAAGCTTTGTAAATTCTAATCTTAGAAGCTCATGATTTGTACTACTAGTCCTTGAGAAATGTATAGGATTTATATATTTTCTTTTACTTAATTGTCTTACCAAATTTCATTGGTATTGGATAGTTGTTAATTGGCTTACTTAGCGAGTTGAGTTGTGTGCCATCACAGCTAGTTGGATTTTGGGTCGTGACACTTATATGCGTCGTCTAACTGTTTTGAGACTAAAGAAATGGGAAAGTTTGAGATTTCGAGATGTTGGATATTCTTTGTTATTTCTATGGTTCTTTAATGTTATGTACATTTCACCTTATGTGTTGATATTTTTTAAATATTTTTGTTGAGTTGCTTATGTAATGTTTTGAAATTGTTTGGGGATCGAGTTGCATGCTGCAACGCTATTGAATGATAATGAAATGATATGAAGGAATAAGGACGAATTATGATATGAACGGATGCTGATATGGTGGAATCGGGTTGCGCGCCGCAACGGTTTTGATATGTTGTAATTGTTTGAGATTGTAGAGTTATCCTCAGTATTGTGATATAAGACTTGAGACTTTGTTATTCGGGGGCCCTCTGGTAGTTGACCTTCGGGTCTGTTTATATGAGTTTATTGCTTTATTTCCATTCCTGTTTTCCTGTTATTATTATTTCGCAGAGGTTATTTGTAAGTGACTTGTCATAGCATCGTCATTAATTCATCGAGGTTAGGCTCGCCACTTAGAAAGTACATGGGTTCGGTTGTACTCATGCTACACTTCTGTACTTCTTGTCCAGATACCGGTATTGATCCCAGTGCATAGTGAGACTGCTCAGATCCAGTTGCTTTTGGAGACTTGAGGTATAGTTGCACGGCGTCCGCAAACCTAAAGTCCCCTTCCATTCTATCTTTATTGTTTATGTAGTATCAAATATTTGTGTTTTGCTCAGAATTTAGCTGTAGCACTCTAGATGCTCATGTATTCGTGACTCGATATTTCTGGGATATGCTTAGGTTTTGCCATTTGGTATTTTATTAAAATATCTTGGATTATTACAATTTATTTTTATTAATGTTTTGAGTTCAATTGTTAAAACCTGGTTAAGTAATTTAGCTAACATTAGATTGCCTAACAAGTAAAATGTTAGGCGCCATCACGGTCCCGAGGGTGGGATTCAGGGTCGTGACAAGTTGGTATCAGAGCACTAGGTTGCCTAGGTCTCACGAGTCATGGGCAAGCTCAGTATATTCTGGAGGATCGGCACGGAGAAATTTGTATTTATCTTCTAGAGGCTATAAGGCTTTCGAAAAATATTTCCTCTTTCTTTCTCTCTCGTGCGACTTTATTCCAAAACTGAAGTTTGAACCATTCTATTCTTGTTCTCTTGTAGATGGTGAGAACTCGCACAACATCTACAGGCGGGCAGGAGTCGAAGCCCCCTGTTGCAGCCACTACTAAGGGTAAGGGTTGGGGCTGGGGCTGGGGCAGAGCTCAGCCTAGATCACGTGCAGCAACACCCATTGCGTAGCCTCATATAGATCATGAGGAGGAGATCCTAGTTTAGACCGCACCATTCGGACCCGCTCAGGTCCCAGAAGGATTTATAGCTACTCCCATACTTCAGGACTCTCTAGTCCGCTTAGTTAACTCATGGAGAGTGTGGCTCAGGTTGGAGTATTTTCTATGGAACCAAGTGTGTCTCAGGCTGGGGGGAGCACAAACTCCCGCCACTCACACTTCGGAGCAGACGACTCCCTTATATTAGACTATGACAGTTCTAGCAGTAGGGGTAGTTCAGTCCGTTGTTTCTACAGCCTGGAGAGAAGCCTGCAATGTCTTCTGAGGGATTGATGAGGTTGGATAAGTTCACCAAGCTCTTTCCTATTCACTTTGGTGATAACCCTTATGAGGACCCACAGGACTATTTGGACCGTTGCCACAAGGTGTTGTGCAACATGGGTGTGGTGGAGTCCAGTGTAGTTGACTTTGCAGTGTTCCAAATGACTGGTTCTGCCAAGAGGTGGTGGCTGGATTTTGAGCGGAGTAGACCAGCCGGTTCACCTCCACTTTATTGGGATTAGTTTTCGCAACTATTTATAAAGAAGTTCATTCCTTTCACTCTGAGAGAGGAGTATCGCAGGCAGTTCGAGCGCCTGGGTGGAATGACGGTCACCTAGTGTGAGACTAGATTTGTGGACCTAGCCCGTTATGCAGTTATCTTGATTCTCACAGATAAATATAGGGTGAGGAGATTTATTGATAGTCTTACTTTTGCCATCTGGCTTCAGATGGCTAAGGAGACGGGAGATGATATTTCTTTCTAGAAGGCTGTAGAGATTTCTAGAGGATCCAGATGATTCGTAGTCAAGATAGAGAGACGGTGTCCGAGAAGAGGCCTCGCAATTTTGGTGGTTTCAGTGGTGCCTTATCTGGAGGCATGGGTTCTTTGGTAGAGGCTATTCTCCCAGGCCGATTCAGTCGGCACTCCGAGCATCCCAACGGTGCTTCGAGTAGTCGTGGTTCTTATGGGCCTCGTCCTGAGCAGCCAGCATTTGGTACACATTTTGCTCTTATCGATGCACTATCGTTGCTGAGTTACTACAGTGGTTAACCAAGTAGTTAGGGTCAGTATCAACTTCAACAGCCACAACAGCTGAGAGAGTGCTTTGAGTGTGGAGGTACAGGTCACATAAGGAGGTATTGTCCTAGATTGATGAGCAACAGACCTCAGCTGGTTTCTTGTGCCATTATGTCGGCACATGTTGCTCCACCGCCTGCACAACCAGCTAGAGGCTGGGTCAGGCTGCTAAAGGTAGAGGTCAGGCCATTAGATGTGGAGACCATCTAGTTAGAGGTCGCCCGAGGGGCGGAGGTCAGAGTGGTGAGGCCCAACCCCAATTTTATGCATTTGCAGCCAGACTTGATGCAGAGTCATTTGACGACGTCATCACATGTATTGTTCCGGATTTCCATAGGGATGCCTCCATTTTATTTGATCCAAGCTCTACTTATTCATATGTGTCATCTTATTTTGCTTCATATCTGGTCATGCCTCATGATTCTTTAAGTGCATGTCTATGTGTCCACGCATGTGGGATATTCTATCATAGTAGATCGTGTTTATCGCTCATGTGTGATTTCTATTAGGAGCCTTGGGATTAGTGTAGATAATCTACTTCTTGATATGGTGAACTTTGATGTTATCTTGGGCATGGATTGGATGTCACCTTATCACGCTATTTTGGATTGTCACGCCAATATGGTGACCTTAGCCATGTCGGGGTTGCCCTGATTAGAGTGGAGGGGGAATCCTGGCTATTATACTAGAAGGGTTATTTCTTTTGTGAAGGCTCGATGTATGGTTGAGAAGGGATGTATAGAATATTTATCCTATATCCATGGTCTTAGTACAAATGTTCCTTCCATGGATTCAGTACTAGTTGTGCATGAGTTTCCAGAGGTGTTTCCTACATATTTACCGAGGATGCCACCTGACAGAGATATTGGCTTGTGTATTGACTTGGCTTAGGGTACTCAACCCATTTTTATGATGCCATACCGTATGGCCCCAGCTGAGTTGAAAGAACTAAAGGAGAAGTTGCAAGATTTGCTAAATAAGGTATTTATTAGACCTAGTGTCTCGCCTTGGGGTGCACCAGTGTTGATCGTAAAGAAGAAGGATGATTCGATGAGGATGTATATAGATTACCGACAGTTATCACTATCAACAACAATTACCCGTTGCCAAGGATTGGTAACTTATTTGATCAGCTTCAGGGTGCCAAAGTATTGTTAAAGATTGATTAAAGATCTAGCTTGAAGATCAGGGAATTGAATGTCCCTAAGATAACGTTTTAGATTCATTATGGTCATTATGAGTTCTTAGTAATGTCATTTGGCTTGACTAATGCCCCAACAGCGTTTAGGGATTTGATGAATCGGGTGTTCAAGCCCTATTTGGATATTTTTGTGATCGTCTTTATTGATGATATTTTGGTCTACTCTCGTAGTCAAGAGGAGCATGAGCATCAACTTTGGATCGCACTTCAAGCTCTAAGAGATAGTCAATTATATGCCAAGTTTTCAAAGTACCAGTTCTGGTTGGATTTGGTTGCCATTTTGGGCCATGTTGTATCTTCCAGGGGCATTAAGGTGGATCCAAATAAGATTGAGGCAGTACAGAACTGGCCTAGACCTACTTCCGCTACAGAGATTCGGAGTTTCTTGCGTTTGGCGGGTTGCTATTGCCGGTTCGTGGAGGGATTTTCATTTATCTCAGCCCCATTGACCAAGTTTATCCAGAAGGGTGCTCTTTTCAGATGGTCTGACGAGTATGAGTTGAGCTTTCAGAAGCTCAAGACAACATTTAATACATCCTCAGTGTTGGTATTGCCTACAGGTTCGATCCTACGTGTACTGTGATGAGTTGCGTATTGAGATTGGTGCGGTGTTGATGCAGGATGGTAGGGTGATTACCTACGTGTCTTGGAACTTGAAGGTTCATGAGAAGAATTACCATGTTCATAACTTAGAGATGGTAGCCATTGTTCACGCGCCGATGATTTGGATGCACTATCTGTACGACATTCATAGTGAGGTTTATACTGACCATCAGAGTCTCTACCACCTATTCAAGTAGAAAGACCTTAATTTGTGACATCGCAGATGATTAGAGTTGTTGAAAGACTACGACATCACCATATTATATCATCCGAAGAAGGCCAATGTAGTGGCCAATGCGTTGAATATGAAGGCGCAGAGTATGGGCAGTTTGGCAAATTTACCAGTGGCAGAGAGGCCCTTAGCAATGGATGTTCAGCCTTGGCCAACTGGTTTGTGATGTTAGATGTTTCGGAGCCCAGCTGTGTTGTTGCTTGTGTTGTGGCACAATCTTCATTATTGGATCATATTAAGGCTTTCCAGTTTGATGATCCTCACTTGTTGGTGTTGAAGGATACTATGCAACGGGGTGGTTCCAATGATGTGGTGATTGGTGATTGTGTTCCAAATGTTGGGTTGAGAGATTTGATCCTTGAAGAGGTGCATAGTTCACGCTATTCTATTCACCCAGGTGTCACGAAGATGTACCATGAATTGAAACAACACTATTGGTGGCGGATAATGAAGAAAGACATAGTTGCTTATATATCTCGATATTTTAATTAACAGGTGAAGTGTGAACATCAGAAATCGGGTGGATTGATTTAGAGAATGGAGATACCAGAGTGGAAGTGGGAGCGCGTCACTATGGAGTTTGTTGTAGGCTAGTCATGGACCTTGAAGAAGTATGACGCAGTTTGGGTTATTATGGACCAGTTGACTAAGTCTTCACATTTCATTTCAGTGGTGATTTCCTATTCTTCAGAGCGGTTGGCTCAGATTTACATTCAAGAGATTATCCACCTGCACGGCTTGCCCATTTCCATCATTTCCAATTGAGGCACGCAGTTCATATCGCATTCTTGGAAAGCCGTGCAGCGTGAGTTGGGCATGCGGGTTGAGCTGATCACAACATTTCATCCTTAGACGGACGGACGGACGGACGGAGCACCATTCAGATTTTGGAGGACATGTTACGTGCTTGTGTTATGGATTTCGGAGGTTCATGGGACCAATTATTACCTCTTGCGGAGTTCGCCTACAATAATAGTTACCAGTCGAGTATTCAGATGGCGCCATATGAGACCTTATATGGGAGGCGATGTCATTTGCTGATTGGTTGGTTTGAGCTGAGAGAGGCTAGGTTGTTGGGCATTGATTTGGTCTGTGATGCTTTGGAGAAGGTTAAGTTGATTCAGGATCGACTTCGTATAACTCAGTCTAGGCAGAAGAGTTATGCGAATAGGAAGGTTTGGAATATAGCTTATATGGTGGGAGAGGGTTTTTCTCAGAGTTTCACCCATGAAGGGTGTGATGAGGTTCGGGAAGAAGGGAAAGTTGAGCCCTAAGTAAATTGGTCATTTTGAGATCCTTGAGAGAGTTGGTGAGGTGTCCTACAATCTTGCATTACCACCCAGCCTATCTGGAGTACTTTCGATATACCACGTTTCCATGCTTTGGAAGTGCCACGAGGACAGCTCGCATGATTTGGACTTCAGCACGGTTCAACTTGATGAGAATTTAGCCTATGAGCAGGAGCTGATAACGATTCTAACCCGTTAGGTTCGAGAGTTTAGGTGTAAGAGTTTTCCTTCTGTGAAAGTGCAATGGAGATGTCAGCCGATTGAGCCAGCTACATGGGAGTCCGAGTCCGATATACAGAGTAGATACCCACACCTTTTCACCAGTTCAGGTACTTTTCTATGTTCGTTCGAGGATGAATAATTCTTTTAGAGGTGGAGAATATGACGACCCGATAGTTCATTTTGAGTACTAGCCCTTATTTCCGTGTTTCGAGACCTCATGTAGCTTTATTTAATTTTTCTTGGTTTGCATGCGTGGTCCATTTTCATTTTCCAAGAGCCTTTATATGAAATTTTGACTAAAATGAGGCTAGAATTGACCACAGTAAACATTCTTGGTAAACGACCTCGGATTCGTGTTGTCACGCCCAACAACCGAGGAACGAGACCAGCGCCCAACCGGATGAACCCGGTCAATCGAACCTGAATTTGCCTTTCCTACCCGACGCATTTCCCCATGTTCAAAATGTATATTTTATAAGTGAAACAGCAAAATAGAATCAAGCATGCGGTTACCACATAAATCCCTTTCTTCTTTTAACATTTTCAACATTAGATATTACCAAAACATACATACTAATTACTACATTCTTGATACGGGACCACGGTTACGAGTAAGTACAACAACTACCCAAAATATGTTTACAACCCACATAGTGTCTACGGAGCCTCTAAGAGTACGGAGAAGAATACATACATGTGCCGGTAACCAGGCTCGGCTATACCTCAAAAGGAATGACATAAAAAAAATGATTCAACATGATTTACACACAGCTCTAAGAGGAAGTGAGGCTCACCAAGACTAGTGAAGAGGTGGAGGGAAAGGCACCACTAACGGCGTTCAGCACTACCTACTACAGAACCACCTACATCCATTCAAAAGATGTAGCGCCCTCGGCAAAAGAGACGTTAGTACCATTAAATAGCACTATTATGTATGAACAAACCTACTCCATATAGGATAAACATCAACATTCAACACAAACAGAGGCATCAGATAACATTACACCGAGGCAAGGAAAAACACAAACAAGAGTTACCACAACCTTCATCCCATTTTTCCATCTTTTGGTTAATGTACTTTTAAGTTCATCTTGTTATTATTTTTACTGATCCACCATGTCGTTGTCACACGGAGTCCGATCTCTGCCCGATCGGCCAAGCCATCCTAGGTGAGGTACAAATTTCAATCACATCAAATATAACCACAGTGGCTTGTTCTCACGGAGTCCGATCTCTGCCCGAATTGGCTAGGCTAACACCATGGCTTGTGCACAGCACACGGAGTCCGATCTCTGCCCGATCGGCTAGGCCATATTAACTGTAAACATTGAGGACAATACTCATCATCAAATCATAATCATATCACAATATCAAGTCATCTATGTGTATGGCATGGATTCCGACCCCAGCCAGACCGGATAGGCCTTCTCACCCCTAGGACATTCTCCTGGTACAATTATGGGTGTTTTAGATCACTTACATCAATTTTAACCTTTTTGATCCCCAACACATATTGTTCTTTGATTCGTATTTCATATCATTATAATCCTTTGATTCACCTTTCACAACAATTCTTCCTTTAATCCATATTCCATAACCATCCCTTCCATTAATTCATGTTTCACAATAATTCAACCTCATGTTTTGCATTTCACATCGTTACCGTCTTGTTACCCACATTTCATATCATAGCAACTTTTGATTCATATTTCGTACCATTCTAGTCTTTCATAATTGCTACACCTATCATATGCAAGGATCACACACATAGTAGAAAAAGGAATAAAATGATCACAACTCATATACTTAAGTAGAACAATGATATGGTATTAGCATGGAATGACATAGAAACAGATATTCCTCAATTAGGCACATAGAACACATAAATTCCATAGATATCCGACAAGAGAATCATAC
>ML362247.1:0-16317 GCA_005239505.1 Nicotiana paniculata
TCCTATATTACTTGTCGACCACGTACACTTGCGTGTGCATTGGGAAATCAACCAACAACAGTATATAAAAGCTTCGGTTTTTATTTATTATACATACTGTTTATTGTTGATTACAGTATTGTTTACTGTTCTGGTTTTGCCACTGATTGAACTCTTCTGTTGTTGACTGTGAGAAATGGCAATTGATAACAGAAGTTCTTCTGCGACTGTTGCGGCAACGACGATAGCCTCGTCGAGCCGGACTGTTGTTCCACCGACAGAAATACCGGGAAAATTTTCTGGAGCCAACTTCAAAGGATGGCAGCAAATGGTGTTCTTCTGGCTTACCACACTTGGTATGCAGAAATTCACTAGCGAAGAGCCTCCAGTGCCTGCTGCGGACATGCCAGACAATGAAAAGTTCATGATTGTTGAGGCGTGGAAGTAGGCAGATTTTCTTTGCAAAGGCTATATTTTAAGTGCTTTAGAGGATGACTTGTACAATGTGTACAATGCGATAAATACGTAGAAAGAATTATGGGACGCACTTGAGAAGAAGTACAAGACAAAAGATGCATGCTTGAAGAAATTCGTGGTTGCCAAGTTTCTAGACTATAAAATGATAGACAACAAAACTGTGGGAACCTAAGTTCAGGAACTTCAACATGTTTTTCATGACCTTATTGCTGAAGGTATGGTCGTGAATGAAGCATTTCAAGTGGTTGCAATGATTGAGAAGTTGCCTCCTTCGTGGAGAGATTTCAAGAACTATCTCAAGCACAAGCGCAAAGAAATGAAGCTGGAAGATCTTGTGATTCGTCTCAAGATTGAGGAAGACAAAAAAACAGCCGAGAAGAGGTCTCCTGGAAATTCAACGATCATGGGAGCTAATATCGTTGAAGAAACTGCTCCAAAAAGTAAGAAGAGGAAGAGATCTTCTGGACAGACTAAGAAGCAGAACAAAAGGAAATTTAAGGGCAACTGTCACAATTGTGGAAGAGTTGGTCACAAAGCCCCTGATTGTCGTTTCCCGAGAAAGGATAAGAAGAAGGGACAGGCCAACATACTGAAGAAGAATGATGACATTGATGATCTTTGTGCAATGCTTTCAGAATGCAACTTAGTTGGAAATCCGAAGGAGTGGTGGATTGACTCCGGAGCCACTCGACATGTTTGTGCTGTCAAAGAAGCATTTGTGACTTACTTTACTGCTGGTCCCGAAGAAGAGATTTCCATGAGAAATAACTCAACAGCCAAGATTGAAGGTTATGGGAAGGTTTTCCTAAAGATGGCTTCCGGCAAGGTGTTAACTCTCAACAACGTTCTTCATGTTCCTACTATTAGGAAGAATTTAGTTTCTACTTCTTTACTAGTGAAGAATGGATTCAAATGTGTATTTGTTTCTGATAAAGTTGTTGTAAGCAAGAATGAAATGTACGTTGGAAAAGGCTACCTCACGGAGGGATTTTTCAAACTCAATGTAATGGTTGTTGATACTATGAATAAAATTTTAGCTTCTTCTTATTTGTTGGATTCAAATGATTTATGGCATATTCGTTTAGGACATGTCAATTATAAAATCTTGCGGAAGTTAATTAATTTAGAAGTAGTGCCTAAATTCGAGTGTAATAAATCGAAATGTCAAATATGTATTGAATCTAAGTTTATAAAACATCTTTATAAGTTTGTTGAAAGGAATTCAAATCCTTTAGACTTAATTCATACTGACATTTGCGATATGAAGTCGACACCATCTTGAGGTGGGAAAAAGTATTTTATTACTTTTATTGACGATTGCACTCGATAGTTATGTTTATTTGCTTAGTAGTAAGGATGAAGCAATTGAAGCATTTAAGAAATACAAGAATGAAGTAGAGAATCAATTGAATAAAAAGATCAAAATGATTAGAAGTGATAGAGGTGGAGAATATGAATCTCCTACAGAAATATGTTCGGAATATGGAATTATCCATCAAACTACTGCACCTTACACACCTCAATCCAACGGAATTGCGGAAAGGAAAAATCGGACATTAAAGGAAATTATGAATTCTTTATTAATAAGTTCCGGATTACCGCAGAGTTTGTGGGGGGAAGCTATCCTTACAGCTAACCGAATACTCAACAGAGTATCCCACAGCAAAACGCAATCTATTCCATATGAAAAATGGAAAAGGTAGAAAATCCAACTTGAAATATTTCAAAGTGTGTGGGTGTCTAGCAAAGGTACAAGTTCTTTTACCTAAAAGGGTTAAAATTGGACCAAAAACAATAGATTGTGTTTTCATTGGATATGCTACAAACAGTAAAGCATGTCGATTTTTGGTCCATAAATCTGATAATCCCGAGATTTATGTTAATACGGTAATGGAATCAGATAATGCTGAATTCTTTGAAAGCATTTATCTGTATAAAACTGAATGCAAGTCGTTAAGTGAAAGGCCTGAACGACCTCGGGAAGAACCAAAGAAAAATACTCCAAGTGTAGAAGATCCAAGGCGTAGCAAACGTCAAAGAACATCTACTTCCTTTGGACCAGATTTTGTGACATTCTTGCTTGAAAATGATCCTCAAACTTTTAAAGCAGCTATGTCATCTTCTGATTCAGCATTTTGGAAAGAGGCAGTCAATAATGAGATTCAATCAATTTTGGATAACCATACATGGGAATTGCTTGATCTTCCTCCTGGAAATTAGCCTTTAGGTTCGAAATGGATCTTTAAACGGAAAATGAAAGCTGATGGCACTATTGACAAACATAAGGCAAGACTTGTTGTCAAGGTTATAGACAAAAGAAAAGCCTTGATTACTTTGACACTTACTCGCTAGTAACGAGGATAACATCTATTAGGATGTTAGTGGAATTAGCGGCCGTGTATGGTATTGAAATCCATCAAATGGATGTTAAAACAACTTTTTTAAATGGAGAATTGGAGGAAGAGATTTACATGGAACAACCTGAGGGTTTTGTGGTTCCTGGTAAAGAAAAGAAAGTGTGCAAACTTGTTAAGTCGCTTTATGGACTTAAACAAGCACCCAAACAATGGCATGCCAAATTTGATCAAACAATGTTGGCAAGTGGGTTTAAAATCAACGAGTGCGACAAATGTGTTTACATTAAAAACACTTCAGGTCATGAAGTCATTGTTTGTTTATATATTGATGACATGTTGATAATGAGCAAAAGTATGACAGATATAAATGCTACAAAACGCATATTGGCTAGCAAATTCGACATGAAAGGCTTAGGAGTTGCTGATGTGATCTTAGGAATCAGAATTCACAAAACTCCACAAGGTCTAGCATTATCACAGTCTCACTACATTGAAAAAGTACTTGACAAGTTCAAGTATTTGGATTTTAAAATTGTCAAGACTCCAATTAAGGTGAGTTATGCACTTCAAAAGAATGAAGGTGAAAGTGACTCACAACTGGACTATGCTAGAGTATTGGGAAGTTTGATGTATATCATGAATTGTACGCGACCAGATATAGCATGTGCTATTAGCAAACTGAGTCGATTTACAAGTAATCCCAATCACATACATTGGATGGCAATGAAACGAGTTTTGGGGTATCTGAAACATACCCAAAACTATGCTTGGTATTATAACAAATATCCCTCTGCGATCGAGGGATATAGTGATGCAAATTGGATCACCGGATCATCTGAAGTTAAATCCACGAGTGGATATGTTTTCACAATTGGGGGTGGAGCAATGTCTTGGAAATCATCCAAACAAGCATGCATCGCCCGTTCTACAATGGAACCTGAATTCATAGCTTTAGATAAGGCCGGTAAAGAAGCTGAATGGCTCCGAAATTTCTTGGAAGATATTCCATTTTGGCCCAAACCTTTGGCACCTATTTGTATACATTGTGATAGTCAAGCGACAATAGGTAGGGCAGGGAGCGTTATGTATAACGGAAAATCTCGTCATATATGGCGGAGACATAATACCGTTAGACAACTACTCTCTAGTGGTGTTATCACAATTGACTACGTAAAGTCAATAGATAATGTGTCGGATCCACTTACAAAAGGCCTATCTAGACAGGCAGTTGAAAGATCATCAAAGGAAATGGGGTTAAGGCCTAGGACAAGTCATCATGGCGGTAACTCTACCTAGCAGACTGGAGATCCCAAGAGCTAGGTTCAAAGAGATCAAACAAAGTTATGAATGACGGTTCAACATTGTCAAATAACTCAACCCATTCTCGTGATGAAGACGATGTTCAGAAATAAAGGTAAAGCATTAAGGCTTTTTGATGAGTCAATAAAGCTTAAATCTTTTTAATGATTTGCTAAGTCTGGCAGGATATGACCAGATAGTATGTCTTTAGGATTACATATTTAGGAATCACCTATGTGAGTGTGAAGTGTAAGCCGCTTCAAGGGGAATGAAAATAAAGGCCCATTCTCTAAGCACTCATGAAACCACGCGATGTTCATGGCTGAAACGAACACAACCGTGAGAACTATAGATGGTTAAGGATTGATTGTGTGACTTATGTTGTCTAGGTATACAACAAAGCTCGACGATTCAAAGATATCAAATCTACCGATTGACCGAGTATATCTGATATAAGTTCACTACGGAAAGTTCAAAGGGAAACCTACTTATCCAGATGCAATTAATTCTTGCATGTAAAACACACACACGTCCGTGCATTCCTTTATTTATAGCCATTCCCCATTCATGTGGGGGATTGTTGGTCTTTAAGCTTAGTGTAGCTTAATTTTAAGCTTAGTCTAGCTTAATTTTAAGCTTGGTGTATCTTAAAGAGAGTGAATGGAAAATGGTGGGAAAAGAAATGGAGGGAAGTGAAATTTTGAATTAGTGCACTTTGTCCCTCATTGGAAGAAGGAAAGAAAATCTATGTGTATATATAGAGAAGCTCTTCTTCTAGCTCTTAAAGAGTTGAGAAGAAGGCAAGCCTCGCGGCGTCGGCGTCGTCGTCGCTCGCTCGATTCGGCTTCGGCTTTGGTTTTAGATTCGGATTCGGATTTGGTCAAAAATTGATTGAAAAATTCAAATCCGGAATGACCCGCGACCCGGTCCGGTCCGACCCGTTTTCTTTCCCGGATTACTTTAAATCCGTTTTTATATTTCTCGCAATATTCATACCTGTTCAAAATAGCTATGGCTGTTCTGAAAGCATTCACACCTGTTCCAACAGTTATGGCTGTTCAGAAAGGTTGCAAAACCTTTTCAGAAATAGTACTAAATTGGCTAGATATATACCTTGAATCCCAGAATTTTTACTTACTAAATTTTCTGATCTTCTTCTTCTGCACAAAATATTCCAGTGTGTTTTACAGCCTTCGAGTTGTTCGCTGTTCACCGGCGTTTTTGGTACCGATACGATGGTGAGTTAAATCGTTCTATCCTGGGAGGATATATTCCAACACCTCGGGTACTTGAGGAGAATAATTTCCTTAAGGACACACTGTGTATTCAGTGGGTTCGGTTTATTCTTATATTATTTTTCATAGAAAAAACTAAAGACGCCTGGACTAGCGCGCCCGCACTCAGCTCGCGCTAGTGGTCGACTGGTCGCGCTAGTCAGGTTTCTCACTATCCCTAGTATATTCCACTAGCGTGGCTGCGCTAATCCCGCGCTAGTGAGGTTTCTTACTGTTCCTGTATTTTTCAGAAATTATTATTATTTTATTTTACAGCAATACATATTACTAACAATTACCATTATGCATTTAATATTCTCAACTTAATATGCACTGAAATTTCCAAGTACACAAGTGGAAGTAGAAGAAAAGATAAATATTCTTGGCCTAAAACTTAGTAGTAGGCAGATTTACACCAGGTTCATCTGAATCCAATAATTTAAATGCGAAGCATAAATCTATATATATATAATAAAATCTACTAAAATTGCAGTAAAGGTATGACTCATAATCTTAAACATAGGCGGATCTATGGCTTATGTTGAGGTGCAAAAATCTTGTGTATATATATATGTGTGTATATCTTGAAATGATTAATTTAAATCACTTGATACCCGTAACACTAAAAGGTTTTAGGGGACTTGAATAATATTGTGCCCCGTCACATGAAATTTCTGAGTCTGCCTCTGACCTTAAAGGTTGAATCCACGTAGTTTAAAATTTGAATCCGCATTGGATAACATCAACTACAAATTGAGAAAGATTACATTCTCAGCCACCCAATATCTCAAATTAATTTCAAAGTCTTCCTCTTCTAACAACGAAGATACGTGGTTTAATTTCCAGATACAAAGTACGTACTTAAATATCTAACATAATATTAACAAAAATACCTAAAAATAATGGGGCTTCACTCTTCTTTCTTTTTCTTTTTGTTCTAGGGTTTCTTATTACCAAGAGTGTTCTTGTTGTTATGCATCCAAACTTTAAACACTTGTCTTCTCACTCCAGTTTCGTTGCACAACTGCTGCACCAACTCCTCATCTTCCCTTTGAATTCGCCACCCTAATTTATCCGCTACTTCTTGCATTTTCTCCTTCTGTTCTTGGCTAAATTTTGTTCGAAATCGCTTCTTCGAACCACTGCCTGCTAAAACATAATTAAGTAAATAAAAAATATTCTTAATAACCGCTTAACTTTTAAACAAATTAAAATTAGTCACACAATTACTCTCGATCAAAGGTGGAGCTACTGTCGCTTACGGCTTCGGCTGAAATTGGACTTTCAGTATTTGGCTACAGAAATTCATTGAATATGTTCGAATTATTAATTTAAAATTTAATAACTTAAAATGATTAAAATCACGAATTCATAACCTTCATAAGCTTCAAATCCTAATTCCACCTCCGACACTTATAATTTAGTGGTATAATGGAAGTCTCATGGCTTCAAAAAGAGTTTAAAAAGAAGTGGTCACACATCAATTCAATTTTATCTCCGCATTACAATCTAATGATAGACTCATAAAATAGGTTTGTAGTAAGGAAGGAGTTCAAGTGAATCCTTTTGTGGGAATAAGTTATTGACAAAATTTTATGGTTATATTATATAAACTATTGAATCTCTTTTGACAGAAAAGAAAGTTCAAAATTTATTTTTGGTCACATGGTGGAACTCTAATATTTTCTTGAATTCCTTGTATAAATGTTTGGCTATTGTCACCTAGCGGTGGACATCACTCGCTGAAAAATTATATTGTACAATTCAGTAATTTTCTTTTAGAATATGTATATAAATATATTATATAATAACACTACTTGACTTTTTTGGTGAATTTGTTTTTTTATATTTTGACTCGTTAAATAAAAATCTTCGCTCTTGTCACCTTCAACTGACAACCCTAATTCTCAAATATAATATAAGAAAAATTAAAGAAAAAAAAATACCTCCGGTATTATTGAGGTTGGACATGTCCTCCTGATCTTCACGATACCCACCACCTCCAGAAGTTGACGGCAAAGCTAACGGTCTTTGTTGTGGCGCCACGTGGTACTGTAGATAACCACAAGGTGGCGGTAAGCTTCTGTAGTACGGCGAATGGTAATTAACAAACGGCGGCGGTTCAGCGGCTGTGATAAGTGGTGGTTGAGTGATTTTACGGTGGAAATTGCGGTGGCAGTTACAAGCAGCACATTTGAGGGAATCAAGTGAACCATCTTCACCGGCAGGCATGAACTCACCGCAGCCGTCTACGGCGTGGCCGCCGATACTTACGGCGTGGTTCTTCAGACACTCTTTGTACTTTGGCTTATTATTATGCCACGTGTGAACTGCAGCTAAGGGTTCGAGTTCCATTGGTGTAGGACTCGGCATTTTTGTTGGGTGAGTTGAGTTCGAGTTGTTGAGTGAGTCGTCGTAACTCGGTGGTGGTTCGGTTTCTTCTTCTTCTTGATGATTTTCGAAGTCCATGATTTTCTTTAGCTAAAAAAATTTCACCACCTAATCATGTGGCGTAATCTATATATAATAACGAATGCTATACTGTAAGTAAAAGCATAGTACTCGGAGGCGGATTTAGGATTTTAAATTTATGAGTTTAATATTTAAAGATTTTAATATTGAACTTATTATATTTTAAAGTTATGAATTTATATTTATTATTTATTATAAATTTATTAATTTTTATATATAAATTTATGTGTCACTTCAAAAGTACTGAATTCAGTTGAACACGATCACTAACCCTGCTACTACTATATGATTAACACCGGCAACTATGAAATGCCGGTTTTGCTTGCATTTTCTGGATTTTTATTACTACAAGTACTAATTTCTTTCTTGGTTGACTTATTAGTTAATTTATGTGATATCATTCGCCTGGCATAAAGTTTAGCGTACGAAAAAAGATTCTTGAGATTTATAATTTTTAATGTATTATCGGAGCAATAGTTTTTGTGGTTATAAGACTTTTATAATTTATTGTCTTAAAACTAAATGATATTGTGTGAATAAAAATTTATCATTAAAAATAAAACGAATTATCCAAGTAAAATTATTTCTAATTTTATAAATCTACAACTTCATTTCAGAGATAGAGTAATAATTTGAAGTTTATGGTTTCTGAATTTGTCGACAAACCTATAATTTGGATTCTCAACTATATATATTATATAAACAAAAATTACTAGATTCTAAACTCGTACTTAATACTCTAGCTCCAAATTCTGTTTAGGACCTACTAAAAATATAGTTGTAGTATCAATTTTTTCAAACATACGAAATACTACATGTTTTTAAACTTACAAAATACTTTTCTGAATTAGCAAATTTAATGAGTTTTCAATGGTAGATTTTTCATTAATATCTAAAGCAAAGTTGGTGCAACGAGGTGCACAACTCTTTCCTCTAATTTGCATGGGGTTTCGTTTACTTTTCCATTTCTAACTGTACTTTTTTTTTCATACCCAAACTAGGGTGCTTATCGGGCGGATAATTATACTTAACGGTTCGGTTTAATGATTATCGGATTATAAATATAATAATCTGCTAGCCATCCAATAAGACAACAAATGGATTGGTATAGGATTGACAATTATCGGACGGTTTATCGGGCGGCTTATAAACCAAATAGAATTTTTTTGAACAATCATTCAATCAATACCGAACACTTTCAAATCAATACCAAAGTTTTAATACCATCTAAGATCTAACCAAACAATATTATTTAATTGAAGAGTCTTCAAGACTACTCATATTGTCATATATGTATTAACCAATTTTAATACCATCAAGATTACTCATACAAACATACACATATTAATGTAAAAATTGTACGGGGCGCCCTATTTGGTCGCCCCCATTTAACCTATACCCATTTTTTTTAAACTTTTAACTTGTGCCCAGTTTTTAAATAACTTCAGCCCCCTTTCTCCTCCTCCTTCGTTTTCTTCTTCTTCTTCTTCTTCTTCTTCTTCTTCTTCTTCTTCTTCTTCTTCTTCTTCTTCTTCTTCTTCTTCTTCTTCTTCTTCTTCTGTTGTTGGTGCTGCTATGAAACTTCAGTTCATGGAATGATTGCCATAAATAGGGGTAGATCTATGTAGGGAATATGGGGTGGTACGCCACCGGGTTGCTCGGATAGAATTACAAGTATGTACTAGTATTTCTCGCGCAAAAAGGTACATAATTAAGCATTGGCACCCCAAGTAATAATGTCACTGTAGGTGCCATGGTCGGAATCTTGAAATGCTAGCTTCAAGACCCAAGTTCGAATCTGCACTCAACGCACTACAATATTATTTTTCCTTTACTTGTTCTTTTGTCAATTCTCTTTTCTTTTATTCTTTTTTCTTAATTTCTATTATTTTCTTCATCTTTGTATTTTCTCTCTTTATACAACCCTATTTCTTATTTATTTAATTTATATAATTAAATTTGCTTCTGTTTCTTTTTCTACATCTCAAAATTTTGTTTTAGTATGATTTAATTATTATTTTAATCCATCTAATGTTATTTTTTCCTTGATTTCAAATAAATGACCAAATATTTTTCCTCAATGCAATTCAATATCACTTTTTCTCTGCTTGTTCCCTTTTCCATTCTCTTTTCTTTTATTTTCTTTTTCTTGTTTTCTTCATCTTTTCTTTCTTTATACAACCCCATTTTTAGTATTTATTTAAATTATAAATAATTAGATTTTTCTTCTGTTTTCTTTTTTCTACATCTCAAATAATTATTTGATTATGATTTTAATTATTATTTTGTATTCATCTAATGTTATTTTTTCCTTGATTTCAAACATATTTATTTAGCACAAGAATCTTATAAAGTGAATCGAATTAATTTAAAATGGGTCGAACCGAACCAAATTAAGCAGAGCGAACTGATCAAATGTAACCTTCTCCACTAGTGGTAAGTTTGCCTTAAATACAGTGGCACCCGTAATCATCAAATCCTAGATCCGCCTCTGGACATAAATATGTTTATCAGAGCTGAAGTTCTCCAGTTACAAAACAAAAACTTCAGCTCTAGAATTGAAGTTCGCCAGTTACAAAAACAAAAACTTTCGCCAGTTACAAAGACAAAAACTTTCGCCAGTTACAAAAATAAAAACTTCAGCAATTACAAACAAAAGCTTTGCGTTAAGACGTGCACAAGTTAAACAAAAACTTCAGCAAATAAAGAACAAAACTTCAGCTACTTCAGCTCTCTACTTTAGCTCTAGAGCTGAAGTTCGCCAGTTACAAAACAAAAACATTAGCTCTAGAGCTGAAGTTCGCCAGTTACAAAAACAAAAACTTCAACAATTACAAACAAAAACTTTGCGTTAAGACGTGCACAAGTTAAGCAAAAACTTCAGCAAATAGAGAACAAAACTTCAGCTACTCTGCTTAAGTTCATCAATTACAAACAAAAACTTCAGCACACTTGGTTCAGCACACTTGCTACTTCAGGCCGTCTACTAGAATGCTGAAGTTTTGTGTGATTGCCTTTGCTACTTCAGCCCCGTATGCTTAAGTTATGCAAAAAAGCGGGTACACTTGCAATTTTTTTTGTAAAGCGGGCACAAGTTAAAACGTGACACAAAAAGCGAGTATAGATGCAAATGCCCCCATATTAATCATTGAGATTTCGATTTTTCGACTTCTCAGTTCTCAGTTCAAGAGAGAGACAAGACCGACGACTTCTCTATCTCTAGTGGCCACAGACAATTGAGAATCAAAAAATAGAAATTAGGGATTTAGCTATTTAGGGTTTCAATAGTACTTTATATACATAGAGGTAAAAGTATAAATATAAAAATTCTTAACGTGTTAACAATTTACCTATAAGAAAATTGAGTAATCCGCTCCTAAACCGTTAAACTGTTAATTATAAAATCTCAATCCGTTCACAACTCATTACTACGATAATTCGATACCAATAAGCCAATAAGTTATCAGTTCGGTTCGATTAACTATTTCAGTTCGATTTCGAACAACCCTAACCCAAACTGATATTACTACAAACCGGTTATGGCCGGTGTGGGCGTGAGGAATTACCGTGGAATTAAGTTCCGACGTCTTGTACATTTGCTTTTACCACATGGTAAAAGTAAGGAGAGAGGGGGACCGTAAAAATTGTTGCTCGAATTAGGGGTACAGTAGTACACTGTGTCTTCTGCAGACAGCAGACTACACTCTTTTAATCAAGGCGTTTCCTTTTTTTCACTAGACCTAATTCGGATTCTTTTATTTTACTCCATCAATTTTAATTTGTAGGAAATTATTTGATTGACACGGTGTTTAATAAATAAAGAAGGATTTTTGAATTTATGATCGTAAATATATCATAACATGCATCTGTATGACTATAAATACTTTTTATTAAATAATTAAAGTAAAAAAATATAATTAACTTGAGATGGTGGGTCACTTACCATTTTCATAGGTTATTAACTAATGATTATCAAACGATTTTTTTTCTCTGTAAATTTTTTACACTATCAATACATTTAAACTAATCTTAAAAAGGTAATAAAGTGTCGTATTCCTACTAAGCAGTACATGGTGTTCTTTGCAATAACGTTTAATATATAATATATATATATAGCACACATTTTATGTAATTACATATACCATAACCATTGATTTTTCTATATATCTTTTTGATCAAAAGAGAAAAGCAACGCGATTAAGGTGGTGCGCTATTCTCCGTTGCAATTAGTAGAGTCAGGGGCGGATCTATGTAGGGGATATGTGGTGGTACGCCATCCGGTTGCTCGAATAGAATTTCAAGTATGTACTAGTATTTCTCACGCAAAAAGGTAGATATTAAGCATTGGCACCCCAAGTAATAATGTCACTGTAGGTGCCATGGTCGAAATTCTGAAATGCTAGCTTCAAGACCCAAGTTCGAATCTGCACTCAATGCACTACAATATTATTTTTCCTCTACTTGTTCCTTTTGTCAATTCTCTTTTCTTAATTTCTATTATTTTCTTCATCTTTATATTTTCTCTCTTTATACAATCCTATTTTTTATTTATTTAATTTAAATAATTAAATTTGCTTCTGTTTCTTTTTCTACATCTCAAAATTTTGTTTTAATATGATTTAATTATTATTTTAATCCATCTAATGTTATTTTTCCCTTGATTTTAAATAAATGACCAAATATTTTTCCTCAATGCAATTCAATATCACTTTTCCTCTACTTGTTCCCTTTTCCATTCTCTTTTCTTTTATTTTCTTTTTCTTATTTTCTTCATCTTTTGTTTCTTTATACAACCCCATTTTTAGTATTTATTTAAATTATAAAGAATTAGATTTTGCTTCTGTTTTCTTTTTTCTACATCTCAAATAATTATTTGACTATGATTTTAATTATTATTTTTATTCATCTAATGTTATTTTTTCCTTGATTTCAAACATATTTATTTATGCACAAGAATCTTATAAAGTGAATCGAATTAATTTAAAATGGGTCGAGTCGAACCAAATTAAGCAGAGCGAACTGATCAAATGTAACCTTCTCCACTAGTGGTAAGTTTGCATTAAATACAGTGACACTCGTAATCATCAAATCCTAGATCCACCTCTGAGTAGAGCACGCACACGGATTTTCTCGTACAAGTCAAGTAATTCATTAAGATATCACATATTTCAAAAGAGAAAAAAAAATACATAAAACTATCTGTCATACATTACATGTAAAAAAACAATATTATTAAGTCACCGAAATCTCAATTAGAAAATAGTACTAATAACATATTGCATATACAGGTTACAATAAAATATTCGAAAAATATATATGTAACTATTTCTGTGCTCGTGGTCATAGGTGACGTAAACTCGTTAAGTGCATTGGTTAGTGTGTGTATGTGTGTAGGCAGGGAAAAAAGAAAGAGAAATGGATGAGCACGGGAATTACATGACAAAAATTTAAGGTGTCGGTATGTTACGACGTTTGAGGTTAGAGTTGAAGTTGGAGACAGAAAGGGGTTAGTTGTTGACTTACGTGCGATTTCCTACGCTAACATTTAATGATCATCGATCTCCTTGTCTCGCAACTGCTAATGTACTACTATTATTATTCCTCTATTAGGATCTAGGGTGTATACGATAAAAATCGAGCTCGCCTGCATGTTGCATGACAGATTAGGGATGAAATATAATGGATTGAAGATCGATTTTAATTTCTATCGAACTTAAGCATGAGGTTAGAACATGCGTCTTTAAGAGTAGCGAGTTCATAACTCCGGAACTGACCCCGACTCCAAATTAACTCGAGAAAATATTATCGAATCAAAATAACAGAAGGTCAAAATATCCGTAACCGCTCAAATATCACGGCGAAATTCTCGGCACATATCAATGAGACCGATAAATTAGCAAATCATGAGATTTTTTTACCTTATATAGGATTATACCTAAAGTAGAACTTCTCTACTATATAAAGGGGTTCGTAAAGAACATTGTAAGACGTATCCCAAAGCAATATGTCATTTCTAATATTACCTCATTACTCTGATCCGGCACCGATTGTAGTATTTTTGACTCGAGGGTGATCAATCTTCAAGGCCAAGATTGTTCAACTTGTGTGGTTTGCACTTACTTTTTTTTATCATTAATTTCAATGTTAATTTGATTTCTCATTTTGTATCAAGTTAAACTACGTGTCCTTAAAATCGCGTATAAATTCAATTGTTATTCAATTTTGAGGGTAAACATAGGGATAAGGTTATAACCGGCTACACTATATAGATTTTCTAATAAAGCACTTCTTATCAAATTTTTCATTCGCAAACTTAAACGCAGAGACATTAGGAAGAAATTCCAATTATCCCACCGAAACTCTTTTAACAAAATTTATACTTAATGACATGCTCCTATAACTGCGAGAATATCGTATCGTGTTTTAGCCATAAGTTCAAAGAGTGACTTTTTGGTATTTATCAATAGGTACGAGTATATAGTGTTAAACTTATGTGTTCATGCGAGTCAGCTTCGGATCAGGTTTTACATATATGCTAAAATATTCACTAAATATGTACAAATAGAAAATTTCAAACTCTATAAATCAGATAGGCTATAGTAAAATCACGAACTCACATTATAATGTTTAAATACTAAATTTGTCTCTTTTTATAAAAAGTCCATAGCTCTTTTTTAAACTTTGCGGCACATGCACCATGAAGCACTCAAAAAGTTGTTTTGTTACCCTACAAGTGTCCTTAACCCCCTTCTCCCCTAGGAGAATTAATCTAAAAATAGTCGTTTATCTAATTGTTTATACTAAAAATAGCCAGCAAATATATAATATATGTATAGCCCTATATAGTTAGTATATAATCTATATATATCGGTTTAAAAAGTAAACAGTGAATCCGATGAACTATTTATGTAAACGATCTGCATCATTTTACAAGCCTTCCATCAGTATTTAGTTCAGCAACCCATAGGCTGGTTGCACAAATCATTAACCCAAAACTCGACCTGATTGTAGCTATGTGAACCAAAATTAGAGGAAGAAATTAAAAAATAGCCAGATTTATAATTTATAAGTGGTCATTCAAAAATAGTTACAGTTTCAAAAGTAATCGAAATTTAATCATTTTTCATGTAAAGATAAATTTGAACAAAAACACTGTTCAAAATCCGGAAAATACTGTAGCATAATATACTGGAATTCCAGCATAATATACTGGAACTCGAGTATATTATACTGGACTTCCAACATAAGTATACTGGAACCCCTGGCGTTAGGGGGGCGTTAGAGCCCAAACGCCATGCCTGCCCTGGCCTTAAGGGGGCGTTTGAGCCCAAACGCCCGGGGTCCCAAGTTCGGTCAATTCCGAGTTTTGACGAGTTTAAGTGTTTCCCGGTTGGAATAGAAGTCTCCTACACGTTTAGGGTTCATCCCAAACATATATATAGACCTCGAAAACACAATTTGAAGAGAGATTTCGAAGGATTCAAAGAGAGAAAACCATTGAAGTGACAAAACATTGATTTTTACATCTTTTATTCATTACTTTGTAGTTCAATTATGCAAGTTATTTTGAGTTTGATTCTTATAAACATGTCTAGCTAACTTCTTTATTCTAGGGTTTTGGTAGAACCCGTTGGGGATAAACTTCTTGTGTTATTAATATAGTTTTGTTTGGTTGATTTATCTCTATTTGTTCACCTACGTTCTTGTTGTAGTTGATTGAAAGGGCTCTCAATTAACTGTTCCTATTTATTATGTATCTACTTGAGAGAGAGTGCATATTTAGGTAGTTGTTTGAACAACATCACTCCCGGAGTATAGACGAAAGTCATAACCGAGGGTTTAGAGGTTGGATTAGAGATAACGATACCTCGGGTGCAATCTAAAGTGAACTGTAATGCAATCTAGCTAGCGTAACTTGAGAGAGTGCGTCTAGTAAATTATCATAATTACTTGAGAGAGATTTATGGTAGATAGAGTGTTCATGATTGATAGAGACAACTAATCAAACTATAAGAAGTATCCGAGAAGGAAGTTCACCAACGGGGGAAACCATAACCTTAGACCTTTATCATAATTGTTTACAACACATTGTTAGTAATTGTTAGTTATTATTATTGTCAGTAGAATTAGTAAAACATCACCAATTTATATTAAAAAGTCTTGAGAGAATTGATTGAGTAAAAGTTGCGTATTCTAAAGACTTGATTGATACGTAAATTCCCTGTGGGATCGACTCTGGGCATAATACCCCGGATTATATTTGCAACGCCCGTTTAGTCTTTTATTAGACATAGTTGAGCGTGATCAAATTTTGGCGCCGTTGCGGGGGACTTAACGGTATTATCAAATGAGTTGGAAGAAATACAAAAGTCTAAAATATAGTCAATTGTCTTCAAATTTTCGTTTTCACATTGAAAGTTTAACGTTTGCTAAGTGTTGCAGGTGCATGCCTAGAAACT
>ML362253.1:0-23092 GCA_005239505.1 Nicotiana paniculata
GTTTTCTTCATCTTATTCTAGTATTTTCAATTTATGCAACACTTATGCAATTGTTTGATTATACCATGAGTGGCTAAACACCAATTGTTCCGGGGTTGTGATTTAGCCATGAATATTGTTATTCGACATTAATTTAACCTTGAATATTGTTCACCCAATATATGGTTGTTTCTTCAATTCTGTGTTTAATTGCTTAATTATCTGGCCAGCAATTTGGTTCTATATACTATCTATGTTATGCTTGGGAAAGCCGTATATAGATTAGAGAATAATTGAAGAGAGTGCGATCTTAACCCTTCAGGGGAGCGGATTTGTGGTTAGGATAGGAATATACCTAGTCTCCGTGCTTAATTAAACATCTTAATCTTAGTGCATTCTAGTAGATTAATTTCATAGGAATATAGGCGTTAATCTGTTGAGAATATGCGAGTGGTGCTTCAAGAGAAGGCTATGAGAGCGTTTATCGATTAATTAGCAACCATGAGTGAATTATATGAAGGGGAGAGTTAATTAAAATGCAATACGAGTGGTGAATTGATCACAACCCTCGAATATTTGCCTCTACTGAATACAAAACAATACACTCGTTACTCGATAATTAGTTAGTTCGTAGATTCGTAGTATAAATTAGTTACGTTCCTGGATTTTATTTTAGCTTGAGTAAATAACAATATGAGTGATTCATCAAGTAGTTTACGCAAGTCCTTGTGGGTTCAACATTCGATTTAACATTATATTACTTGCTACGACCACGTATACTTGCGTGTGCGTTTGAGAACAACAATGTCACGGATAAATATCAGGCGATCCGGTACGGGCTCNTTCCGGGAAAAATATCAGGCGATCCGGTACCAGCTTCGTACAACGGCGTCTGGCTTGGGCCACGACAGACGATAATACAGGCACGACTGGCAAAATTTCAATTTAATTACCATAAAATGCCAAAAAAGGTGGTTTGGTCATTTCGAAGTGTTGATTATGGTCCTTGGATCGTACTTGATGTTCCGGAAAAATATCAGGTGATGCGGTACCGGCTTCGTACCACGGCGTCGGGCTTGGGCCGTGGCAGGCGATAAAACAGGCCGACTGGCGGAATTCCAATTTAAATGCCATAAAATTCCAAAAATGTAACTTGGTCATTTCCAAGCGTTGCTTATGGTTCCTTGGGTCGTATTTGATGTCCCGCACAAATATCAGTCGATCCGGTACTGGCTCCGTACCACGGCATCGAGCTTGGGCCACGGCAGGCAATTATACATGCACGACTTGCGGAATTCCATTTTAATTGCCATAAAATGCCAAAAAATGTAATTTGGTCATTTCGAAGCGTTGGTTATGGTTCCTTGGGTCGTATTTGATGTCCCGAAAAATATGAGACGATCTGGTACTAGCTCCGTACCACGGCGTCGAGCTTGGGCCATGGCAGGCGATAATACAGGCACGACTGGTGGAATTCCAGTTTAATTGCCATAAAAGGCCAAAAATGTACTTTGGTCATTTTGAAGCATTGGTTATGGTTCCTTGGGTCGTATTTGATGTCCCGGACAAATATCAGATGATTCGGTACCAGCAATGTACCACGGCGTCGGGCTTGGGCCATGGCAGGCGATAATACAGGCACGACTGGCGAATTTCCAGTTTAATGGCTATACAATAACAAAAATGTAATTTGGTCATTTTGAAGCATTGGTTATGGTTCCTTGGGTCATATTTGATGTCCTGAAAAAATATCAGGAGATTCGGTTCTGGCTCTGTACCACAGGGTCGGGATTGGGCCACGACATGCGATAATATAGGGACGAGTGGCGGAATTCAAGTTTAATTTCCATAAAATGCCATAAAATGTAATTTGGTCATTTTGAAGCGTTGGTTATGGTTCCTTGGGTTGTATTTGATGTCCCGGACAAATATCAGGCGATCCACTACCGTCTTCTTACCATGGCATCGGGCTTTGGCATGGCAGGCGATAATACAGGCATGACTGGCGGAATTCCAGTTTAATTGCCATAAAATGTAACTTGGTCATTTCGAAGCTTTGGTTATGGTTCCTTAGGTCACATTTTATGTCCCAGTAAAATATTAGGCAATCCAATTCCAGCTCCGTACCATGGCGTCGGGCTTGGGCCACGACAGGCGATAATACAGGCACGAATGGCAGAATTCCAGTTAAATTGCCATAAAAGGCCAAAATATGTAATTTGGTCATTTTGAAGCGTTGGTTATGGTTCCTTGGGTCGTATTTGATGTCCCGAACAAATATGAGGAGATCCGATACGGGCACCGTATCACGGCATCAGGTTTGGGCCGCGGCAGGTGATAATACAGGAACAACTAGCGGAATTCCAGTTTAATTTCCATAAAATGACTAAAATGTAATTTGGTGATTTTCAAGCATTAGTTATGGTTCCTTGGGTCATATTTGATGTCCAGGAAAAATATCAGGTGACCCAATACGGGCTCCATACCACGGCATCAGGCTTGGGCCGCGGCAGGCGATAATACAGGCACAACTGGTGGATTTCCAGTTTAATTGTTATAAAATACCAAATATGTAATTTGGTCATTTCGAAGTGTTGGTTATGGTTCCTTGGGTCGTATTTGATGTCCCAGAAAAATATCAGGAGATCCGGTTCCGGCTCCGTACCACGGCGTCGGGCTTGGGCCACGACAGGCGATAATACATGCACGAGTGGCGGAATTCAAGTTTATTTGCCATAAAATGCCAAAAATGTAATTTTGTCATCTTGAAGCGTTGGTTATGGTTCCTTGGGTATTTGATGTCCCGGACAAATATCAGGCGATCCAGTATCGGCTCTGTACCACGGCATCGGGCTTTGGCCATGGCAGGCGATAATACATGCATGACTGGTGGAATTCCAGTTTAATTCCCATAAAATGCCAAATAATGTAATTTGGTCATTTCGAAGTGTTGTTTATGGTTCCTTGGGTCGTATTTGATGTTCCGCACAAATATCAGTCGATCTGGTACCGGCTCCGTACCACGGCATCGGGCTTGGGCCACAAAAGACGATAATACATGCACGACTTGCGGAATTCCATTTTAATTGCTATAAAATGCCAAAAAATGTAATTTGGTCATTTTGAAGAGTTGGTTATGGTTCCTTGGGACGTATTTGATGTCCCGGACAAATATCAGGCGATCCGGTACAGGCTCCATAACACGGCGTCGGGTTTTGGCCTTGGCAGGCGATAATACAGGCACGACTGGCGGAATTCCAGTTTAATTCCCATAAAATTCCCAAAATGTAATTCGGTCATTTTGAAACGTTGGTTATGGTTCCTTGAGTTGTATTTGATGTCCTGGACTAATATTAGGTGATCCGATATCAGCTCCGTACCAAGGCATCGGGCTTGTGCCATGATAGGCTATAATACGGGCACGACTAACGGAATTCAAGTTTAATTGCCATAAAATGCCAAAAACGGTAGTTTGGTCATTTCGAAGCATTGGTTATGGTTCCTTGGTTCGCATTTGATGTCCGAGACAAATATTAGGTGATCCAGTTCCGGCTCGTACCACGACGTCGGGCTTGGACCATGGCATGCGATAATACAGGCACAACTGGTGGAATTCCATTTTAATTGCCTTAAAATGCCAAAAAAATGTAATTTGGTCATTTCGAAGCGTTGGTAATGGTTACTTGGGTCGAATTTTATTTCCCAGAATAATATCGGGCGATACAGTACCTGCTCCGTACCACGGAGTTGGGCTTGGGCCACGGCAAGCTATAATACAAGCACGACTTGCGCAATTCCAGTTTAATTGCCATAAAATGCCAAAAATGTAACTTGGTCATTTCAAAGCGTTGGTTATGGTTCCTTGGGTCGTATTTTATGTCCCACACAAATATTAGTTGATTTGGTGCTAGCTCTATACCACGGCAGCGGGCTTGAGCCACGGTAGGCGATAACACATGCACGACTTGCGGGCATTTTAATTCCCATAAAATGCCAAAAAATGTAACTTGGTCATTTCGAAGCATTGGTTATGGTTCCTTGGGTCGTATTTGATGTCCCGGACAAATATCAGGCGATCCGGTACCGACTGCGTACCATGACATCGGGATTGGGCCATGGTAGACGATAATACTGGCACGACTGGCGAAATTCTAGTTTAATTGCCATAAAATGCCAAAAAATGTAACTTGGTCATTTCGAAGCATTGGTTATGGTTCCTTGGGTCGTATTGGATGTCATGCACAAATATCAATTGATCTGGTACCAACTCCGCACCATGGCGCCGGGCATGGGCCACGACAGACGATAATACGTGCGCGACTTGCGAAATTCCATTTTAATTGCCATAAAATGCCAAAAAATGTAATTTGGTCATTTCGACCGTTGGTTATGGTTCCTTGGGTCGTATTTGATGTCCCGAACAAATATCAGGCGATTCGGTACGGGCACCGTACCACGGCATCAGGCTTGGGCCGCGGCAGGCGATAATACAGGAAAGACTGGTGGAATTCCAGTTTAATTGCCATAAAATGACAATAAATATAATTTGGTCATTTTGAAGCATTGGTTATGGTTCCTTAGGTCGTATTTGATGTCCCGGACAAATGTCAGGCGATCCGGTACCAGCCCCGTACCACGGCGTTGGGCTTGGGCCACGACAGGCGATAATCTAGGCATGAATGGCGAAATTCAAGTTTAATTGCCATAAAATGCAAAAAACTGTAATTTAGTCATTTTGAAGCATTGGTTATGGTTCCTTGGGTCGTATTTGACGTCCCACAAAAATTTCAGGCAATCCGGTACTGGCTCTGTACCACGGCGTCGGGCTTCGGCTAGCGCCGGCGATAATACAAGCATAACTAGCGGATTTCCAGTTTAATCCATAATATGCCAAAATGTAATTTTGTCATTTCGGAGTGTTGGTTATGGTTCCTTAGGTCGTATTTGATGTCCTGGAAAAATATCAGGCAATCCGGTTCCGGCTCCGTACCACGGCGTCGGGCTTGGGCCACGGCAGGCGATAATATAGGCACGAATGGAGGAATTACAGTTAAATTGCCATAAAAGGCTAAAATAAGTAATTTTGTCATTTTGAAGCGTTGGTTATTTTTCCTTGGGCCGTATTTGATGTCTCGGACAAATATCAGGCGATCCGGTACCGGCTCCGTACCACGGCGTCGGGCTTGGGCCACGGTAGGCGATAATACAGGCTCGACTGGCAGAATTCCATTTTAATTGCCATAAAAGGCCAAAAATGTAATTTGGTCATTTAAAGCTTTAGTTATGGTTCCTTGGGTCATATTTTATGTCCCGGACAAATATCAGGCGATCCAGTACGGGCTCCGTCCCACGGCGTCGGGCTTAGGTCGCGACATGCAATAATACAGGCACAACTGGCGGAATTCTAGTTTAATTGTCATAAAATAACAAAAATATAATTTGGTCATTTTGAAGCATTGGTTATGGTTCATTGGGTCATATTCGATGTCCCGGATAAATATCAGGCGATCCGGTACCGGCTTCGTATCACGGCGTCGGGTCTGGGCCATGGCATGCAATAATACATGCACGACTGGCGGAATTCCAGTTTAATAGACATAAAATACCCAAAATGTAATTTGGTCATTTTGAAGCATTGGTTATGGTTCCTTGGGTCGTATTTGATGTCCCGGACAAATATCAGGCGATTCGGTACGAGCAATGTACCGCGGCGTCGGGCTTGGACCATGGCAGGCGATAATACAGGCACGACCGGCGGATTTCCAGTTTAATGGCTATACAATACCAAAAATGTAATTTTGTCATTTTGAAGCATTGGTTATGGTTACTTGGGTCGTATTTGATGTCCCGAAAAAATATCAGGAGATTTGGTTCTGGCTCCGTACCACAGCGTCGGGATTGGGCCACGATATGCGATAATATAGGGACGAGTGGCAGAATTCAAGTTTAATTGCCATAAAATGCCATAAAATGTAATTTGGTCATTTTGAAGCGTTGGTTATGGTTCCTTGGGTTGTATTTGATGCCCCGGACAAATATCAGGTGATCCACTACCGTCTTCTTACCATGGCATCGGGCTTTGGCCATGGCAGGCGATAATACAGGCATGACTGGCGGAATTCCAGTTTAATTGCCATAGAATGCCATATAATGTAAATTGGTCATTTCAAAGCATTGGTTATGGTTCCTTAGGTCGTATTTTATGTCCCAGACAAATATCAGGCGATGCGGTAAAGGCTCCATACCACAGTGTAGGGCTTGGGCTATGGCAGGCGATAATACAGGCACGACTGTCAGAATTCCAGTTTAACTGCCATAAAATGCCCAAAATGTAATTTGGTCATTTTGAAGCGTTGGTTATGGTTCCTTGGGTCGTATTTGATGTCCCGGACAAATATCAGGAAATCCGGCACCAGCTCCGTACCACGGCGTCGGGCTTGGGCCATGACAGGTGATAATACAGGCATGACTGACAAGATTCCAGTGTAATTGCCATAAAATGCCAAAAAATATAATTTGGTCATTTTGAAGTGTTGGTTATGGTTCCTTGGGTCATATTTGATGTCCCAGCAAATATCAGGCGATCCGGTACGGGCTACGTACCACGGAGTCGGGCTTGGGCCACGACAGGCGATAATATAGGCCCCACTGGCGGAATTCCTGTTTAATTGCCATAAAATACCAAAAATGTAATTTCGTCATTTCGAAGCATTAGTTATGGTTCCTTGGGTCGTATTTGATGTGCGAAAAAATATTAAGCGATCCGGTTCCGGCTCCATACCACGGCGTCGGGCTTGGGCCACGACAGGCGATAATATAGGCCCCACTGGCGGAATTCCTGTTTAATTGCCATAAAAGGCCAAAAATGTAATTTGGTCATTTCGAATCATTGGTTATGGTTCCTTTGGTCGTATTTGATGTCCCGGACAAATATCAGGCGATCCGGTACCGGCTCCGTACCAAGGCGTCGGGTTTGGGGCATGACAGGTGATAATAAAGGTAGTTTTGTCATTTCGAAGCGTTGTTTATGGTTCCTTGGTTCGTATTTGATGTCCCGGAAAAACATCAGGTGATCCAGTTCCCGCTCTGAACCACGGCGTCGTGCTTGGCCCACGGCATGCGATATTATAGGCACGACTGGAGGAATTCCAGTTTAATTGCCAGAAAATGCCACAAAAAGTAATTTTGTCATTTTGAAGCGTTGGTTATGGTTCCTTGGGTCGTATTTGATTTCCCAGAAAAATACCAGACAATCCGGCACCGGATCTGTACCACGGCATTGGGCTTGGGCCACAGCAGGTGATAGTACATGCATGACTGGCGGAAATCCAGTTTAATTGCCATAAAATGCCAAAAATGTAACTTGGTCATTTCGAAGCGTTGGTTATGGTTGCTTGGGTAGTATTTGGTGTCCGGAAAGAATATCAGGAGATCTGGTACCGGCTCCGTACCACGGCGTCGGGCTTGGGCCATGATAGGCGATAATACAGGCATGATTGATGGAATTCTAGTTTAATTTCCATAAAATGCCAAAAATGATAGTTTGGTCATTTCGAAGCATTGGTTATGGTTCCTTGGTTCGTATTTGATGTCCCAGAAAATATCAGGCGATTTGGTTTTGGGTCCGTACCACGGCGTCGGGCTTGGGCCACGACATGCGATAATACAGGCTCGACTGGTGGAATTCCATTTTAATTTCCAAAAATGTAATTTGGTCTTGTCGAAGCGTTGGTAATGGTTACTTGTGTCGAATATGATTTCCCGGAATCATATCAGGCGATACGGTACCTGCTATGTACCACGACGTTGGGGTTGGGCCACATCAGGCCATAATACAAGCACGATTGGCGGAATTCCAGTTTAATTGCCATAAAATCTCAAAAATGTAACTTGGTCATTTCGAAGCGTTGGTTATGGTTCCTTGGGTCGTATTTGATGTCCCGCAAAAATATCAGTCGGTTTTGTACCGGTTCCGTACCACCGTGTCGGGCTTGGGCCACGGCAGGCGATAATACATGTACGACTTGCGGAATTCCATTTTAATTACCATAAAATGCCAAAAATGTAATTTGGTCATTTCGAAGAATTGGTAATGGTTCCTTGGTTCGTATTTGATGTCCCGGACAAATATTAGGCGATCCGGTTCCGGCTCTGTACCACGGCGTCGGGCTTGGGCCAGGGCAGGCGATAATACAGGCCCGGCTGGCGAAATTCCTGTTTAATTGCCATAAAAGGCCAAAAATGTAATTTGGTCATTTTGAAGTGTTGGTTATGGTTCCTTGGGTCGTATTTGATGTATCAATAAATATAAGGCTATCCAGTAAGGGATACGTACCACGACGTCGGGCTTGGGCCGTGACAGGCGATAATACAGGCACAATTGGCGAATTTCCAGTTTAATTGCCATAAAATACCAAAAAATATAATTTCATCATTTCGAAGTGTTGGTTATGGTTCCTTGGGTCATATTTGATGTCCCAGAAACATATTAGGCGATCCGGTTCCGGCTCTGTACCACGGCGCCGGGCTTGGGCCACGGCAGGCGATAATACAGGCCCGACTGGCGAAATTCCTGTTTAATTGCCATAAAAGGCCAAAAATGTAATTTGGTCATTTCGAAGCATTTGTTATGGTTCCTTGGGTCGTATTTGATGTCCCGGACAAATATCAGGTGATCCAGTAGCGGCTCCGTACCACAGAGTCAGTCTAGCACCATGACAGGCGATAATACATGCACGAATGGTGGAATTCCAGCTTAATTGCCATAAAATGCCAAGAAAGGTAGTCTAGTCATTTCGAGGCATTGGTTTGGTTCCCTTGTTCGTTTTTGATATCCTTGAAAAATATCAGGCGATCCGATTTCGGCTCCGTACCACGGCGTCGGGCTAGGGCCACGGCATGCGATATTATAGGCACGACTAGCGGAGTTCCAATTTAATTGCCATAAAATGCCACAAAATGTAATTGGGTCATTTCGAAGCGTTGGTTATGGTTCCTTGGGTCGTATTTGATTTACCAAAAAAATATCAGACGATCTGGTACCGGATCCGTACCAAAGTGCTGGGCTTGGGCCACGGCAGGCAATAATACAGGCACGACTAGCGGAATTCCAGTTAAATGCCATAAAATGCCAAAAATGTAACTTGGTCATTTCGAAGCGTTGGTTATGGTTCCTTGGGTCTTATTTGATGTCCCGAAAAAATATCAGGCGATCCCATTCCGGCTCCGTACCACGGCGTCAGGCTTGGGCCACGGCAGGCGATAATAGAGGCACGAATGGCGGAATTACAGTTTAATTGCCATAAAAGGCTAAAAAAATGTAATTTGGTCATTTTGGAGCGTTGGTTATGGTTTCTTGGGTCGTATTACAAGTCGCGGAAAAATATCAGGCGATCTGGTACCGGCTCCATACCACGGCGTCAGGCTTGGGCTACGGCAGGCGATTATATAGGCCCGACTAGCGGAATTCTTGTTTAATTGCCATAAAAGGCCAAAAATGTAATTTGGTCATTTTGAAGTGTTGGTTATGGTGGCTTGGGTCGTATTTGATGTCCCGGACAAATATCAGGAGATCCGGTACTAGCTCCGTACAACGGCGTCGAGTTTGGGCCATAACAGGCGATAATACAAGCACAACTAGCGGAATTCCAGTTTAATTGCCGTAAAATGCCAAAAAAGGTAGTTTGGTCATTTCAAAGCGTTGTTTATGGTTCCTTGGTTCGTATTTGATGTCCCAAACAAATATCAGGTGATCCAATTCTGGATCCGAACCACGGCGCCGGGCTTGGCCCACGGCATGTAATATTACAGGCACGACTGGTGGAATTCCAGTTTAATTGCCATAAAATGCCACAAAATGTAATTTGGTCATTTCAAAGCAGTGTTTATGGTTGCTTGGGTCGTATTTTATTTCCCGAAAAAATATCAGACAATCCAGTCCCGGCTACGTACCACGGCGTTGGGCTTGGGCCACGGCAGGCGATAATAGAGGCATGACTCGCGAAATTCCAGTTTAATTTCCATAAAATGCCAAAAATATAACTTGGTCATTTCAAAGCGTTGGTTATGGTTCCTTGGATCGTATTTGATGTCCCGGACAAATATCAGGTGATCCGATACCTGCTCCATACCACGGCGTCGGGCTTGGGCCACTGCAGGCGAATATACAAGCTCGACTGGCGGATTTCTAGTTTAATTGTCATAAAATGCCAAAAAATGTAATTTGGTCATTTTGAAGCATTGGTTATGGTTCCTTGGGTCGTATTTGATGTCCCGAAAAAGTATCAGGTGATCGGGTACGGGCTCCATACCACGGCGTCGGGCTTGGGCCACGACAGGCGATAATACAGGCACGAATGGCAGAATTCCAGTTTAATTGCCATAAAAGGCCAAAAAAAAAATAATTATGTCATTTCGAAACGCTGGTTATGGTTCCTTGGGTGGTATTTGATGTCCCGGACAAATACCAGGCGATCCAGTATCGGCTCGGTACCACGGCGTCAGGCTTGGGCCACGGCAGGCGATAATACAGGCACGACTGGCGGAATTCTAGTTTAATTGCCATAAAATACAAAAAAACATAATTTGGTCATTTTGAAGCGTTGGTTATGGTTCCTTGGGTCGTATTTGATGTCCCGGACAAATATCAGGTGATCCAGTAGCGGCTCCGTACCACAGAGTCAGTCTAGCACCATGACAGGCGATAATACATGCACGACTAGCGGAATTCCAGTTTAATTGCCAAAAAATGCCAAAAAAGGTAGTCTGGTCATTTCGAGGTGTTGGTTTGGTTCCCTTGTTCGTTTTTGATGTCCCGGACAAATATCAGGCGATCCGATTCCGGCTCCGTACCAAAGTGTCGGGCTAGGGCCACGACATGCGATATTACAGGCACGATTAGCGAAATTCCAATTTAATTGCCATAAAATGGCACAAAATGTAATTTTGTCATTTCGAAGCGTTGGTTATGGTTCCTTGGGTTGTATTTGATTTACCAAAAAAATATCAGATGATCCGGTACCGGCTCCATACCACGGCGTTGGGCTTGGGCCACGGCAGGCAATAATACAGGCACGACTAGCGAAAATCCAGTTAAATGCCATAAAATGCCAAAAAATGTAACTTGGTCATTTCGAAACGTTGGTTATGGTTCCTTGGGTCTTATTTAATGTCCCGAAAAAATATCAGGCGATCCCATTCCGGCTCCGTACCACGACGTCGGGCTTGGGCCACGGCAGGCGATAATAGAGGCACGAATGGCGGAATTCCAGTTTAATTGCCATAAAAGGCCAAAAAATGTAATTTGGTCATTTTGGAGCGTTGGTTATGGTTCCTTGGGTCGTATTAGAAGTCGCGTAAAAATATCAGGCAATCTGTTACCGGCTCCATACCACGGCGTCGGGCTTGGGCCACAGGTGGCGATAATACTTGCACCACTGGCGGAATACCAGTTTAATTGCCATAAATTGCCAAAAAATGTAATTTGGTCATTTTGAAGTGTTGGTTATGGTACCTTGGGTCGTATTTGATGTCCAACACAAATATCAAGGGATCCGGTACGAGCTACGTACCACGGCGTCGGGCTTGGGCTGCGGCAGGCGATAATACAGGCACAACTGGCGGATTTCCAGTTTAATTGCCATAAAATACCAAAAATTTAGTTTCGTCATTTCGAGCGTTGGTTATGGTTACTTGGGTTGTATTTGATGTCCCGGAAAAATATTAGGCGATCCGGTTCCGGCTCCGTACCAGGGCGTCAGGCTTAGGCTACGGCAGGCGATTATACAGGCCCGACTAGCGGAATTCCTGTTTAATTGCCATAAAAGGCCAAAAATGTAATTTGGTCATTTTGAAGTGTTGGTTATGGTGGCTTGGGTCGTATTTGATGTCCCGGACAAATATCGGGCGATCCGGTACCAGCTCCGTACAACGGCGTCGAGCTTGGGCCATGACAGGCGATAATACAAGCACAACTGGAGAAATTCCAGTTTAATTGTCGTAAAATGCCAAAAAGGTAGTTTGGTCATTTCGAAGCGTTGTTTATGGTTCCTTGGTTCGTATTTGATGTCCCAGACAAATATCAGGTGATCCGATTCTGGCTCCGAACCACGGCGTCGGGCTTGGCCCACGGCATGTAATATTACAGGCACGACTGGCGGAATTCCAGTTTAATTGCCATAAAATGCCACAAAATGTAATTTGGTCATTTCAAAGCATTGGTTATGGTTCCTTGTGTCGTATTTGATTTCCCAGAAAAAGTACTGGCTCCGTACCACGGCGTTGGGCTTGGGCCAGGGCAGGCGATAATAAAGGCATGACTCGCGGAATTCTAGTTTAATTTCCATAAAATGCCAAAATTGTAACTTGGTCATTTCAAAGCGTTGGTTATGGTTCCTTGGATCGTATTTGATGTCCCGGACAAATATCAGGTGATCCGATACCTGCTCCGTACCACGGCGTCGGGCTTGGGCCACAGCAGGCGATAATACAGGCTCCACTGGCAGAATTCTAGTTTAATATCCATAAAATGCCACAAAATGTAATTTGGTCATTTTGAAGAATTGGTTATGGTTCCTTGGGTCGTATTTGATGTCCCGGACAAGTATCAGGTGATCGGGTACTGGCTCCATACCATGGCATCGGGCTTGGGCCACGACAGGCAATAATACAGGCATGAATGGCAGAATTCCAGTTTAATTGCCATAAAAGGCCAAAAACTTTAATTATGTCATTTTGAAGTGTTGATTATGGTCCTTGGATCGTAGTTGATGTTCCGGAAAAATATCAGGCGATGCGGTACCGGCTTCGTACCACGAGGTCGGGCTTGGGCCGTGGAAGGCGATAAAACAGGCACGACTGGCGGAATTCCAATTCAAATGCCATAAAATTCCAAAAATGTAACTTGGTCATTTCGAAGTGTTGGTTATGGTTACTTGGGTCATATTTGATTTCCAGGAAAAATATCAGGCGATTCGGTACCGGCTCCGTACCACGGCGTCAGGCTTGGACTATGGCAGGCGATAATACATGCACGACTGGCGGAGTTCCACTTTAATTTCCATAAAAGTCCAAAAATGTAACTTGGTCATTTTGAAGCGTTGGTTATGGTTCCTTGGGTCGTATTAGATGTCCCGCACAAATATCAGTCGATCCGGTATTGGCTCCGTACCACAGCATCGGGCTTGGGCTACGGCAGGCGATAATACATGCACGACTTGCGGAATTCCATTTTAATTGCCATAAAATGCCAAAAAATGTAATTTGGTCATTTCGAAGCGTTGGTTATGATTCCTTGGGTCGTATTTGATGTCCCGAAAAATATGAGACGATCCGATACCGGCTCCGTACCACGACGTCGAGCTTGGGCCATGGCAGGCAATAATACAGGCACGACTGGTGGAATTCCAGTTTAATTTCCATAAAAGGCCAAAAATGTACTTTGGTCATTTTGAAGCATTGGTTATGGTTCCTTGGGTAGTATTTGATGTCCCGGACAAATATCAGATGATTCGGCACCAGCAATGTACCACGGCGTCGGGCTTGGGCCATGGCAGGCGATAATACAGGCACGACTGGCGAATTTCCAGTTTAATGGCTATACAATAACAAAAATGTAATTTGGTCATTTTGAAGCATTGGTTATGGTTCCTTGGGTCATATTTGATGTCCTGAAAAAATATCAGGATATTCGGTTCTGGCTCCGTACCACAGGGTCGGGATTGGGCCACAACATGCGATAATATAGGGGCGAGTGGCGGAATTCAAGTTTAATTGCCATAAAATGCCATAAAATGTAATTTGGTCATTTTGAAGCGTTGGTTATGGTTCCTTGGGTTGTATTTGATGTCCCGGACAAATATCAGGCGATTCACTACCGTCTTCTTACCATGGCATCGGGCTTTGGCCATGGCAGGTGATAATACAGGCATGACTGGCGGAATTCCAGTATAATTGCCATAAAATGCCATAAAATGTAAATTGGTCATTTCGAAGCTTTGGTTATGGTTCCTTAGGTCGCATTTTATGTCCCAGAAAAATATCAGGCAATCCGATTCCGGCTCCGTAGCATGGAGTCGGGCTTGGGCCACGACAGGCGATAATACAGGCACGAATGGCGGAATTCCAGTTAAATTACCATAAAAAGCCAAAATATGTAATTTTGTCATTTTGAAGCGTTGGTTATGGTTCCTTGGTTCGTATTTGATGTGCCGAACAAATATTAGGAGATCCGGTACGGGCACCGTACCACGGCATCAGGCTTGGGCCGCGGCAGGCGATAATACAGGAACAACTAGTGGAATTCCAGTTTAATTTCCATAAAATGCCAAAAATGTTATTTGGTCATTTTGAAGAGTTGGTTATGGTTATTTGGGTCATATTTGTTGTCCAGGAAAAATATCAGGCGACCCAATACGGGCTCCATACCACGGCATCAGGCTTGGGCCGCGACAGGCGATAATACATGCACGAGTGGCGGGATTCAAGTTTATTTTCCATAAAATACCAAAAATGTAATTTGGTCATTTCGAAGTGTTGGTTATGGTTCCTTGGGTCGTATTTGATGTCCCAGAAAAATATCAGGAAATCCGGTTCCGGCTCCGTACCACAGCGTCGGGCTTGGGCCACGACAGGCGATAATACATGCACGAGTGGCGGGATTCAAGTTTATTTTCCATAAAATGCCAAAAATGTAATTTTGTCATCTTGAAGTGTTGGTTATGGTTCCTTAGGTATTTGATGTCTCGGACAAATATCAGGCGATCCAGTACCGGCTCCGTACCACGGCATCAGGCTTGGGCCACAAAAGACGATAATACATGCACGACTTGCGGAATTCCATTTTAATTGCTATAAAATGCCAAAAAATTTAATTTGGTCATTTTGAAGCGTTGGTTATGGTTCCTTGGGACGTATTTGATGTCCCGGACAAATATCAGGCAATCCGGTACAGGCTCCATACCACGGCGTCGGGTTTTGGCCTTGGCAGGCGATAATACAGGCACGACTGGCGGAATTCCAGTTTAATTCCCATAAAATTCCCAAAATGTAATTTGGTCATTTTGAATCGTTGGTTATGGTTCCTTGGGTCGTATTTGATGTCCTGGACAAATATCAGGTGATCTGATATCAGCTCCGTACCACAGCATCGGGCTTGTGCCATGATAGGCTATAATACAGGCACGACTAACGGAATTCCAGTTTAATTGCCATAAAATACCAAAAATGATAGTTTGGTCATTTCGAAGCATTGGTTATGGTTCCTTGGTTCGCATTTGATGTCCTGGACAAATATTAGGCGATTCGGTTCCGGCTCGTACCACGACGTCGGGCTTGGACCATGGCATGCGATAATACAGGCACGACTGGTGAAATTCCATTTTAATTGCCATAAAATGCCAAAAATGTAATTTGGTCATTTTGAAGCGTTGGTAATGGTTACTTGGGTCGAATTTTGTTTTCCAGAATAATATCGGGTGATACAGTACCTGCTCTGTACCACGGCGTTGGGCTTGGGCCACGGCAGGCTATAATACAAGCACGACTGGCGCAATTCCAGTTTAATTGCCATAAAATGCCAAAAATGTAACTTGGTCATTTCAAAGCGTTGGTTATGGTTCCTTGGGTCGTATTTTATGTCCCGCACAAATATCGGTCGATCTGGTACTAGCTCTATACCACGGCGTCGGGCTTAGGCCACGGTAGGCGATAACACATGCACGACTTGCGGGCATTTTAATTCCCATAAAATGCCAAAAAATGTAATTTGCTCATTTCGAAGCGTTGGTTATGGTTCCTTGGGTCGTATTTGATGTCCCGGACAAATATCAGACGATCCGATACGGGCTCCTTACCACAGCGTAGAGCTTGGGCCACGTCAGGCGATAATACAGGCACGACTGGCGTTATTCTAGTTTAATATCCATAAAATGCAATAAAATGTAATTTTGTCATTTTGAAGCATTGCTTATGGTTCCTTGGGTGGTATTTGATGTCACGTAAAAATATCAGGCGATCCGGTACCGGCTCCGTACCACGACATCAGGATTGGGCCATGGTAGGCGATAATACAGGCACGACTGGCGAAATTCTAGTTTAATTGCCATAAAATGCCAAAAATGTAAATTGGGCATTTCGAAGCGTTGGTTATGGTACCTTGGGTCGTATTGCATGTCATGCACAAATATCAATCTATCTGGTACCAACTCCGTACCACGGCGTCAGGCATGGGCCACGACAGACGATAATACGTGCGCGACTTGCGAAATTCCATTTTCATTGCCATAAAATGCCAAAAATGTAATTTGGTCATTTCGACCGTTGGTTATGGTTCCTTAGGTCATATTTGATGTCCTGAACAAATATCAGGCGATCTGGTACGGGCACCGTACCACGGCTTCAGGCTTGGGCCGCGGCAGGCGATAATACAGGAAAGACTGGTGGAATTCCAGTTTAATTGCCATAAAATGACAATAAATATAATTTGGTCATTTTGAAGCGTTGGTTATGGTTCCTTATGTCGTGTTTGATGTCCTGGAAAAATTTCAGGCGATCCGGTACCAGCCCTGTACCACGGCGTTGGGCTTGGGCCACGACAGGCGATAATCTAGGCATGAATGGCGGAATTCTAGTTTAATTTCCATAAAATGCAAAAAAATGTAATTTAGTCATTTTGAAGCATTGGTTATGGTTCCTTGGGTCGTATTTGACGTCCCAAAAAAATTTCAGGCAATCCGGTACTAGCTCCGTACCACGGCGTCGGGCTTCGGCTAGCGCCGACGATAATACAAGCATAACTAGCGGATTTCCAGTTTAATCCATAATATGTCAAAAATGTAATTTGGTCATTTCGGAGTGTTGGTTATGGTTCCTTAGGTCGTATTTGATTTCCTGGAATAATATCATTAAATCCGGTTCCGGCTCCGTACCACGACGTCGGGCTTGGGCCACGGCAGGCGATAATATAGGCACGAATGGAGGAATTCCAGTTAAATTGCCATAAAAGGCTAAAATATGTAATTTGGTCATTTTGAAGCATTAGTTATTTTTCCTTGGGCCGTATTTGATGTCTTGAACAAATATCAGGCGATCCGGTACCGGCTCCGTACCACGGCGTCGGGCTTGGGCCACGGTAGACGATAATACAGGCTCGACTGGCAGAATTCCATTTTAATTGCCATAAAAGGCCAAAAATGTAATTTGGTCATTTGAAGCTTTAGTTATGGTTCCTTGGGTCATATTTGATGTCCCGGACAAATATTAGGCGATCCAGTACGGGCTTTGTACCACGGCGTCGGGCTTGGGCTGCGACATGCAATAATACAGGCACAACTGGCGGAATTCTAGTTTAATTGCCATAAAATGCTAAAAAATATAATTTGGTCATTTTGAAGCGTTGGTTATGGTTCATTGGGTCATATTTGATGTCCCGGATAAATATCAGGTGATCCGGTACCGGCTCCATATCACGGCGTCGGGTTTGGGCCATGGCAGTCAATAATACAGGCACGACTGGCGGAATTCCAGTTTAATAGCCATAAAATGCCCAAAATGTAATTTGGTCATTTTGAAGCATTGGTTATGGTTCCTTGGGTCGTATTTGATGTCCCAGACAAATATCAGTCGATTCGGTACCAGCAATGTACCACGGCGTCGGGCTTGGACCATGGCAGGCGATAATACAGGCACGACTGGCGGATTTCCAGTTTAATGGCTATACAATACCAAAACTGTAATTTTGTCATTTCGAAGCATTGGTTATGGTTACTTGGGTTGTATTTGATGTCCCGAATAAATATCAGGAGATTCGGTTTTGGCTCCGTACCACAGCGTCGGGATTGGGCCACGATATGCGATAATATTGGGACGAGTGGCAGAATTCAAGTTTAATTGCCATAAAATACCATAAAATTTAATTTGGTCATTTTGAAACGTTGGTTATGGTTCCTTGGGTTGTATTTGATGTCTCGGACAAATATCAGGTGATCCACTACCGTCTTCTTACCATGGCATCGGGCTTTGGCAATGGCAGGCGATAATACAGGCATGACTGGCGGAATTCCAGTTTAATTGCCATAGAATGCCATATAATGTAAATTGGTCATTTCGAAGCATTGGTTATGGTTCATTAGGTCGTATTTTATGTCCCAGACAAATATCAGGCGATGCGGTACAGGCTCCGTACCACAGCGTAGGGCTTGGGCTATGGCAGGTGATAATACATGCACGACTGTCAGAATTCTAGTTTAACTGCCATAAAATGCCCAAAATGTAATTTGGTCATTTTGAAGCGTTGGTTATGCTTCCTTGGGTCGTATTTGATGTCCCGGACAAATATCAGGCAATCCGGCACCAGCTCCGTACCACGGCGTCGGGCTTGGGCCATGACAGGTGATAATACAGGCATGACTGATAAGAATCCAGTGTAATTGCCATAAAATGCCAAAAAATGTAATTTGATCATTTTGAAGTGTTGGTTATGGATCCTTGGGTCGTATTTGATGTCCCAGCAAATATCAGGCGATCCGGTACGGGCTACGTACCACGGAGTCGGGCTTGGGGCACAACCGGCGATAATACAGGCACAACTGGCGGATTTCCAGTTTAATTGCCATAAAATACAAAAAATGTAATTTCGTCATTTCGAAGCATTAGTTATGGTTCCTTGGGTCGTATTTGATGTCCGAAAAAATATTAAGCGATCCGGTTCCGGCTCCATACCACGGCGTCAGTCTTGGGCCACGACAGGCGATAATACAGGCACCACTGGTGGAATTCCTGTTTAATTGCCATAAAAGGCCAAAAATGTAATTTGGTCATTTCGAATCATTGGTTATGGTTCCTTTGGTCGTATTTGATGTCCCGGACAAATATCAGGCGATCCGGTACCGGCTCCGTGCCAAGGCATCGGGTTTGGGCCATGACAGGTGATAATAAAGGTAGTTTTGTCATTTCGAAGCGTTGTTTATGGTTCCTTGGTTCGTATTTGATGTCCCGGAAAAACATCAGGTGATCCGGTTCCGGGTCTGAACCACAGCGTCGTGCTTGGCCCACGGCATGTGATATTACAGGCACGACTGGAGGAATTCCAGTTTAATTTCCAGAAAATGCCACAAAAAGTAATTTGGTCATTTTGAAGCATTGGTTATGGTTCCTTGGGTCGTATTTGATTTCCCAAAAAAATATCAGACGATCCAGCACCGGATCTGTACCACGGCGTTGGGCTTGGGCCACGACAGGTGATAGTACAGGCATGACTGGCGGAAATCCAGTTTAATTGCCATAAAATGCCAAAAATGTAACTTGGTCATTTCGAAGCGTTGGTTATGGTTTCTTGGGTAGTAATTGATGTCCCGAAAGAATATCAAGCGATCTGGTATCGGCTCCGTACCACGGTGTCGGGCTTGGGCCATGATAGGCGATAATACAGGCACGATTGATGGAATTCCAGTTTAATTGCCATAAAATGCCAAAAATGATAGTTTGGTCATTTCGAAGCGTTGGTTATGGTTCCTTGGTTTGTATTTGATGTCCCAGACAAATATCAGGCGATTTGATTTTGGGTCCGTACCACGGCGTCGGGCTTGGGCCACGACATGCGATAATACAGGCACGATTGATGGAATTCCAGTTTAATTGCCATAAAATGCCAAAAAATGTAATTTGGTCTTGTCGAAGCGTTGGTAATGGTTACTTGGGTCGAATATGATTTCCCGGAATCATATCAGGCGATACGGTACTGCTATGTACCACGACGTTGGGGTTGGGCCACATCAGGCCATAATACAAGCACGATTGGCGGAATTCCAGTTTAATAGTCATAAAATCTCAAAAATGTAACTTAGTCATTTCGAAGCGTTGGTTATGGTTCCTTGGGTCGTATTTGATGTCCCGCAAAAATATCAGTCGGTTTTGTACCGGTTCCGTACCACCGCGTCGAGCTTGGGCCACGGCAGGCGATAATACATGCACGGCTTGCGGAATTCCTTTTTAATTACCATAAAATGCCAAAAAATGTAATTTGGTCATTTCGAAGAATTGGTAATGGTTCCTTGGTTCGTATTTGATGTCCCGGACAAATATCAGGTGATCCGGTTCCGACTCTGTACCACGGCGTCGGGCTTGGGCCACGGCATGCGATATTACAGGCACGACTGGCGGAATTCCAATTTAATTGCCATAAAATGCTACAAAATGTAATTTGGTCATTTCTAAGCGTTAGTTATGGGTCCTTGGGTCGTATTTGATTTCCCCAAAAAATATCAGACGATTCGGTACCGGCTCCGTTCCACGGGGCTGGGCTTGGGCCACGGCAAGTGATAATACAGGCACGACTAGCGGAATTCTAGTTTAATTGCCATAAAATGCCAAAAATGTAACTTAGTCATTTCGAAGCATTGGTTATGGTTCCTTGGGTTGTATTTGATGTCCCGCACAAATATCAGGCGATCTGGTACCGACACCGTACCACGGCATCGGGCTTGGGCCACGACAGGCGATAATACAGGCAAGACTGACGGAGTTCCAGTTTAATTGCCATAAAATGCCAAAAAATGTAATTTGGTCATTTCGAAGAATTGGTAATGGTTCCTTGGTTCGTATTGATGTCCCGGACAAATATCAGGTGATCCAGTTCCGACTCTGTACCACGGCGTCGGGCTTGGGCCACGGCATGCGATATTACAGGTACGACTGGCAGAATTCCAATTTAATTGCCATAAAATGCTACAAAATGTAATTTGGTCATTTCTAAGCGTTGGTTATGGCTCCTTGGGTTGTATTTGATTTCCCTGAAAAATATCAGACGATTCGGTACCGGCTCCGTTCCACGGGGCTGAACTTGGGCCACGGCAAGCGATAATACAGGCACGACTAGCGGAATTCCAGTTTAATTGCCATAAAATGCCAAAAATGCAACTTAGTCATTTCGAAGCATTGGTTATGGTTCCTTGGGTTGTATTTGATGTTCCGCAAAAATATCAGGCTATCTGGTACCGGCACCGTACCACGACATCGGGCTTGGGCCACGGCAGGCGATAATACAGGCAAGACTGACGGAGTTCCAGTTTAATTGCTATAAAATGCCAAAAAAGGTATTCTAGTCATTTTGAAGCATTAGTTATGGTTCCTTGGTTCGTATTTGATGTACCGAACAAATATCAGGCGATACGGTTCCGGCTCCGTACCACGGCGTTGGGCTTGGGCCACGGCACGCGATATTACAGGAACGACTAGCGGAATTCCAATTTAATTGCCATAAAATGCCACAAAATGTAATTTGGTCATTTTGAAGTGTTGATTGTGGTTCCTTGGGTCGTATTTGATTTCCCAGATAAATATCAGACGATCCGGTACCGGCTCTGTACCAGGGCATCTGGGCTTGAGCCACGACAGACGATAATACAGGCACGACTGGCAGAATTCCAGTTTAATGTCCATAAAATGCCAAAAATATAACTTGTTAATTTCGAAGCGTTGGTAATGGTTTCTTGGGTCGTATTTGATGTCCCGAAAAAATATCATGCGATCCTGTTCCGGCTCCGTACCACAGTGTTGAACGACAGGCGATAATAGAGGCACGAATGGCGGAATTCCGGTTTAATTGCCATAAAAGGCCAAAAAAATGTAATTTGGTCATTTTGGAGCGTTGGTTATGGTTCCTTGGGTCGTATTAGGAGTCGCGGACAAATATCAGGCGATCTGGTACCGGCTCCATACCACGGCGTCGGGCTTGGGCCACGGGTGGCGATAATACTGGCACCACTGGCGGAATTCCAGTTTAATTGCCATAAAATGCCAAAAAATGTAATTTGGTTATTTTGAAGTGTTGGTTATGGTTCCTTGGGTCGTATTTGATGTACCGAATAAATATAAGGCTATCCGGTACGGTCTACGTACCACGACGTCGGGCTTGGGCCGCGACAAGCGATAATACAGGCAGAATTGGCGAATTTCCAGTTTAATTGCCATAAAATACCAAAAAATATAATTTCATCATTTCGAAGTGTTGGTTATGGTTCCTTGGGTCATATTTGATGTCCCAGAAATATATTAGGTGATCCGTTTCCGGCTCTGTACCACGGCGTCGGGCTTGGGCCACGGCAGGCGATAATACAGGCCCGACTAGCGAAATTCCTGTTTAATTGCCATAAAAGGCCAAAAATGTAATTTGGTCATTTTGAAGCATTGGTTATGGTCCCTTGGGTCGTATTTGATGTCCCAGACAAATATCAGGTGATCCAGTAGCGGCTCCGTACCACAGAGTCAGTCTAGCACCATGACAGGCGATAATTCATGCACGACTGGCGGAATTCCAGTTTAATTGCCATAAAATGCCAAAAAAGGTAGTCTGGTCATTTCGAGGCATTGGTTTGGTTCCCTTGTTCGTTTTTGATGTCCCAGACAAATATCAGGCAATCCGATTCCGGCTCCGTACCACGGCGTCGGGCTAGGGCCACGGCATGTGATATTACATGCACAACTAGCGAAATTCCAATTTAATTGCAATAAAATGCCACAAAATATAATTGGGTCATTTCGAAGCGTTGGTTATGGTTCCTTGGGTCGTATTTGATTTACCAAAAAAATATCAGACGATCTGGTACCGGCTCCGTACCACAGCGCTGGGCTTGGGCCACGGCAGGCAATAATACAGGCACGACTAGCGGAATTCCAGTTAAATGCCATAAAATGCCAAAAATGTAACTTGGTCATTTCGAAGCGTTGGTTATGGTTCCTTGGGTCGTATTTGATGTCCCGGACAAATATCAGGCGATTTGGTTTTGGGTTCGTACCACGGCGTCGGGCTTGGGCCACGACATGCGATAATACAGGCACGACTGGTGGAATTCCATTTTAATTGCCAAAAATGTAATTTGGTCTTGTCGAAGCGTTGGTAATGGTTACTTGGGTCGAATATGATTTCCCGGAATCATATCAAGCGATACGGTACCTGCTATGTACCACGACGTTGGGGTTGGGCCACATCAGGCCATAATACAACCACGATTGGCGGAATTCCATTTTAATAGTCATAAAATCTCAAAAATGTAAGTTGGTCATTTCGAAGCGTTGGTTATGGTTCCTTGGGTCGTATTTGATGTCCCGCAAAAATATC
>ML362255.1:4801-47873 GCA_005239505.1 Nicotiana paniculata
AGAAAAATTTCTAAAGAAGAAAGGATATATTTTTTGGACTTTTATTTTGCAATTATGAAAGAAATACTTCTAACGTAAAATAAAATATATTTGAATCTTGAATTTTCTTTTCAATTTTCTAAGGAATAATGAAAATATTTTTGGATTTTATATTTTTTTTTTTATTTGTTTTTTTTTCAAAATTTTTGAAAGAAAGACTTCTAAAGAAGAAGGAAAAAAATATTTTTTATTTTTTTGAATTTTTTTTTGGGAAAAAGACTTCTACAAAAAGGTAGAAAATATTTTTTGATTTGATATTTCTTTTCTTTTTTTTGAATGAAAGACTTCTAAAATGAAAGAAAATAATTTGGTTTTAAAATTTTATTATTTGGTGCCTTTTTTTTCTTAAGGAAAGACTTCTAAAGAAGACATTAAAAGGAATTTTTTTTTTATTTTTGAAAATTGGGGTCTTAAAAAAAGATTTTTCTATAGAAGGAAGTAAAAGAAAATATTTTTGGATTTTGGAATATTGTGGTCTCAAAGAAAGACTTTCCATATAAGGAAGTAAAGGAAAATATTTTTTTTTTTCGATTTTCTTTTGTTTTTGAAAAATTATAAAAAATAAAAAGGTAGAAAATATTTTTTTGGAATTTTTATTTGATTTGTCTTCTTTCTTTTTCAATGAAATCTTTCTACAAATAAAATATTTTTTTTTTGGGTTTTTAAAAAAAATTCTAATTACGTTATTTGAGATTTTCTAAAAAAGATTTCTAACGAAGGAACTAAAGGAAAATATTTTTGAATTTTTTTTTTAAAATAGGGACCGGAACCGATGAGGTTTGCCTACGTATCTCACATCCGGTGAGAATTAGACCCGCGTAGTTCTGCCGTTTTGACAGAACAGAGGAAACATGGCTTTTTGGAAACATTGGCTTTTTTTTTTCTTCAAAATTTTGGCAGAGTTTCAGAATTATTCAAATACATACCTCCCACTCTTAATTTTTCTTTTTGATTTTCTTTCCCATTCTAAAAGTCAGTCAACATGCAAGCCGAATTAAACAGATACGCAAGTAGCACGTAAGATGCATCAGGATGGTCTTTTAAATTGAGTACACCTGTCCTAGACGGACCCAACCCCTGTGTTGAGTCCCCAACGTCACATGCACATGATGCTAACAAACGTTCCTACTAGGGATCCGGCGTGAGGCTATGTCATTCTAGGTTTGAACCTTGTGGTGTATTGTACTAGACCTGGTTTACCCGAGCGAACAACTCGAGCGGGGGAGGCGGGGGGAGAGGGAGGCAGCGTACCGGGAATACAGAAACTTCGCCGGCTTTGCAACTTGTCCGAACCTCGTTCTAAAATTTGGATATGACTCTAACAGAAAAGAAGTCACACGAAGTGCACACTTCTCAGATGATTTAGAAGACTCACAGAGAAGGGGTTTCGTAACAGTTTATATACAGTCTAAATAATATCAAAGCGGTAAAAAGCGGCATTTAGCACATTAGGTTCAAACATGTAAAATCAGATAATAAAGCAAAATATAACAGTTATTCTAAGCTCGAATTCTTTGAACCTGAACCAGAGATTCTGGGTTCATTCCCCAGCAGAGCCGCCAGAGCTGTCACACCTCCCTTTTTCACTCCGAGGTAATAAGGGGGTGATAAGGGATTTTTTCCACTTTAAGTGACATTATTCAGATTTGGGATTTATTTTAATTTTCAGAATCGCCACCCGGATTTTTGACGGTCTTCAAGGACACCGTTTATTGAAATCCCAAACCGAGGAAATTTTGACTCTATTTAAGTTGTCTGCGATCAGAAATCCGAGTAAGGAATTCTGTTAACCCGGGAGAAGGTGTTAGGCATTCCCGCGTTCGGTGGTTCTAGCACGGTCGCTTAACTAATAATATTTTGCCTAAGTTATCTGATTATTTACGTATTTTAGTCTATTGTACATTTAACCTTTTTAACTTTTAGCCGCTTTCAATATTTATGGATTATTCTGAAACAAGTCACGATGGCTTGCACTTGTCATTTTTGGATATATTGTTGCTGCGCCACATGAAATACACCCGCAATTAAAACATGTGATTTTTATTTATTATTTTGAGTAAGAGTCGGGGACATGAGTTGCCACACCTGAGTGTAGATTATATAGTCGTGACTACGGTCATGACAGTTAAGATGCCTATTTGAGGCGATATTCAATTTATTCTCTAAATTTCGGATTTTTTTATCTAAAAGAGGTATTTTTTAACTTACGGCATGTGCACATAAACCATTTTTGATATTTATGGGATTATTTTGAAACAAGTCACGATGTCGTACACTTGTCGTTTTGGTACATGTTGCGAACCGCGTCACATGAAATACACCCACGATTCGTGACATGTTTATTTTAATCTTCGAAGTTATGGTCGCGTCACATGAAATGCTCACCCAAATGGAGATTACGTGTCATGACTATGTCACGGGATCCGTACCCATAGTCACGATGATAAACTAAAAGTGCACCTAAAAGCACTATACGAATGTTCAAGTTATTTATATGAAAACATTGTGCTAGAAATTTGATACGAAAGTTCTTAACAAGATTCCAAAGGGACTCGTGAAGGAAAGAAAGAGATTTTGAGTCAATTTCTCTATGTTGAGATAGTTTATTAATGGTTATATATGAGGTGTAACTATTATTGAAATTACCATATATTGAAGGCTTACTCAATGTCCCGAATTATTAATATTTCTAGTCTATCTTACCATTACCAATCGTTGTAATCGATCTAATACTCGTGAATTTCCAGTTTTCCTCTTTCTGTGGTCTAATTTGCATTTCTTGAATTTCAATTCCGTCAAACATAAAATATAGCTTAAACACTATATAAGACAAGTTCAACTACGAATATTTGAATCTAACACAAGTAATTTACATTAAGGTCGCACAAGTAATTTCCTCAAGCTTAATATTAAACAAAATGCAAATTACAAGCAACTTTCAAACAAACAAAATCTATAGACAATGAGATTCAGGAATTACATCATTCAATCAAACAAGTTACATGACTGAAATCAACGTCATACCTCAACAGCCAAGTAAAGATCCCAAAATAGCGAGATAAAGGCTGAAAAGGTGAATCAATGGAACAGGGACAGCAGAACAGTAGCGAATAGCAAATAATCCCAACTGGCTCCGATTTGAAACCCAGAAATACAGAAGGACTCGGTTTTGAATCACAAAAATAGTGACGATTTGTCTTGTTGTTTTGACTGGAAATCAATCTCAGATTTTATTGCTTTTCTTCTTCTTTTCGAAACTCCTTTTTTGTTTAAGATCTCAGATTTGGTTTTGAGTTTTTGTTTTTTGCTGCTATCATGTGTGAGGGCAGTGAGTGGGGGTGAGATGGTGAAGTGTGTTTGTTGATGGTTGTAAGGTTAGAGGGGTCGCTTTATTAGTGTTTCAGGTTAGAGAGGTCGCTGGTTTTCCTAAGGGGAGAATGAAGAAGAAGAGCTCCCTTCTCCATGGCTATTGTGGTTTTTGTGTTTTGGAGAAGAAGAAGAGCTCTTTTGGGGGAGGTGTAGCGCCGTTACTGTGTATGGTAAGGGAGGGGCCCCCATTTAAAATTAGGTCTAGGTTTTATATATAATGGGGGAGGGAGATGGATTAGTCTAGGGTACATATAGGGGCTCTGGACTATTTTAAAAATTGGCCCATTTTCTTTCTTCTTTCTATTTCAAGATTAACCATTTAAACTATCATAACACTTAATAATTCAATCTACAAAATAAACCATTTTAATACTTTACTTATTAATTAATTAATTATCTAAACAGAAATCACTGATTTAAAATCAAAAGCTAAAAATATAAAAATGACTTTCTGTGTGTGTATATATATATATATATATATATATATATATATATATGTATGTATATTGTGATTTTCCATTTGATAATGCACTTAACTACATAATTAAATCCTAAATGTAATTATAAATCTAAAAGACTATAAAATTAAGAATCGAATGATATTTATGATTTACGGTATTCCTAACGTGCCTAAATAATGTGAATAAATGCAAAATCAACATAAGGAGAAAACTCCTAAAATTCATGAAAACACAAAAAACTATTTTTGAATCATTTTTAGGAGTATTTAATATGAGGGATCAATGTACCTCGAGGCAGAGTAAATATCTAAGACCATCATGAAAAAGCGAGAAATTCCCAAAGGATACGTGGTTAAGGCTGACCAAGTCTGCAAAGATAGTACAAGTTTGTATCGTGACATTAAATAGTTGTACCAGCTGTTTATCTTTGTAATAATTACACATGTACTATGTTGGGATTTCCCCTCTTATATATAGAGTACCCTTGTCATTTTGTAAGAAACATGATATTCAATACAAGAACAAGAACATTCTCTGCTCTTTAACTCAAACATTCTCTACAATTGTTCCATTGATTTATAGCCTTTCATTTATTGTGATTATTGGAGGCCTTCCATACTGTTGTGTCCTCCCCGACCGTCCTCTGTTAAGATCTCTAGCTCGACCCCGAGTCCTATTTCGACCAAGATCGAGACCCCGTCTCTCACCTGCTCAGTTTGCACAATCTCATTATCCTTCGTTCTTATCTCATATTCTTACATCTCGCATAGAATATATTGCCTAAATAACTGGTATTAAAATAGATCACATATTTATAGAACCACAAAATCAAATACAATTGTGATTACCATTTTCAAGGTAAACAGGTTGGCGCCCACCGTGGGGCTAATAATAATAGTGATTGTTTTAGTGCTGGTTTTCTAAAAACACAAGTTATTCTTTACACTTTTTCTTTTCCAAGAATCTTCAATTCCTGGTCATAAAATGTCAAACTCAGTGAACGCACATGAAAAGAACGGTCCTGAGGATCATGGAGAGAGAACGACACAGCTGCTCCAGGTGCCGGTGTACCGCCGCAAAACCCTGAAGAGGCACCAATACAAATCCCCGTTGACGAAGACTCGCACAATGCTATGCATGTCAATATAAACTCCCAATTGATCAACAAAAGGCATCTTCGAGAATTTCTCAACGATCGAGCCAAGAACCACTTCCGAGAAAGAGAATCGAACAGGAAGAATGCGCCAAAAGAACCTCAGCACGTCATTCACCTGATTATTGGAGAAACTGATGTCCCGCAAGGACCCGTGTTCAAACGGGCCAAAGTTCCCATCACCAGGGAAAAGCGAACTCGGAGCTACATACCTGAAGATGCTCTCTCATTTAGCGAAGAGGACATCGAGACCTTCTCCCAACCACATAATGATGCATTGGTAATTTCATTTCTCTTAAATAAAATTCTAATTAAACGTGTGCTTGTGGATCCAGGTAGCTCAACCAATATAATTGGATTGGGGGTAGTGGAGAAGCTCGAACGGCTCGACCAAATCATACCCGTTTCTTGAACTCTCAGTGGGTTTAACATGACGAGCGAAACGAGGAAGGGGGAAGTCACCAACTCAGTCAATGTGTGCGGTACAGTTCAGGATACTAAGTTTCATGTCATCGAGGGTAACACGAGATAGAGCGCCCTTCTTGGAAGGCCATGGATACACAACATGAGGGCAGTACCATCCACTCTCCACCAGATGTTGAAGTTCCCAACTAAAAGTGGCGTAGAAATGGTGTATGGAGAGCAACACGCGTCAAAGGAAATGTTTGCAGTACATGGCATGGCACCGACGCCCATATACTCCACCTCAGAGGGTTCAGAAGATAAACAGGTCCCCGGGGATGATGAAAAATACTTCCTCACACCTCGAACCTTCGTCGCCCCCGAAGAATCGGATGCAACAAAATCAACGGTTAAAGACCTGGAGCAAGTTGTTTTGATGGAACATCTTCCAGATCGAAAGGTGTACCTGAAAATGGGATTGACCCCCCAACTCAGGAAGAAACTCATTCAATTTCTTGTTAACAACGTTGATTGCTTTGGTTGGTCCCACTTAGACATGACAGGGATCCCACCGAAAATAACCACCCATCGGCTAAGTGTTGACCCCAGGTTCAAACCGGTGAAGCAAAAAAGGAGGCCTTAGTCCGAGTTAAAGCACGCATTTGTCAAAGACGAAACTCCTCAAAATAGGATCCATCAGGAAAGTAAAATATCCCGAATGGTTGGCCAATGTAGTAGTAATTCCGAAAAAGGGGAACAAATTAAGAATGTACGTAGATTATAAAGACTTAAATAAGGCATTACCCAAAGATTATTTCCTGTTGCCCAACATCGATTGCTTGATTGATGCCACGGCTGACCACGATATCCTCACCTATCTAGACGCCTACTCTGAGTACAATCAAATTCAAATAAACACCGGGGATAGGGAAAAAACTTCGTTCATTACGAAGTATGGCACATACTGTTACAATGTAATGCCCTTCGGGCTAAAATCGCAGGGACCACGTACCAATGCTTAGTTAATAAGATGTTTTCACGTCAAATAGGTAAATCCATGGATGTTTACATTGATGACATGCTGGTTAAATCTCTGCGCGCAGAGGACCATTTGACTCATTTGCAGGAAATTTTCGACATCCTTAAAAGCTACAACATGAAGCTCAACCCCGAGAAATGTTCCTTCGTCATGGGTTCGGGAAAGTTTTTAGGCTTCATGGTATCAAACAGGGGGGTTGAAATCAACCCCGACAAAATCAAGGCCATCGAAGAAAACATAATGGTAAACAATGTAAAGGTCGTATAGCGGCGGACTGAGTGGATAGCGGTGTTAGGCCGATTCATCTCGAGGTCATCAGATCGGAGCCATAAATTTTTCTCCCTACTCCAGAATAAAAACAACTTCGAGTAGACTCCGGAGTGTCAACACGCCTTGGAGGAGTTAAAGAGATATCTCTCAAGCCCGCCTTTTCTCCACACCCAAAAGAAGACGAAACACTGTATTTGTACTTAGCAGTGTCCGAGGTAGCGGTAAGGGGCGTGTTGGTTCGAGACGAGCAAGGTACGCAATTCCCTGTCTACTATGTGAGTCTAACCCTGGGAGAAGCTGAAACTAGGTATCCATACTTAGAAAAATTAGCTCTTGCATTAATAACTGCATCTCGAAAATTGAAGCCTTATTTTCAGTGTCACCGTATATATGTTTTACCGACGTATCCACTTCGAAATATATTGTATAAACCCGAATTATCGGTCCGGCTGGCCAAATGGGCCATCAAACTCGGGAGATATGATATCGAATATCAACCCCAAATGGCTATCAAGTTCCAAATTTTAGCGGACTTCGTGGCCGAATTTACGCTCGCCCTTGTTCCCGATGTAGAAAAAGAACTTTTACTAAAAACGGGCACATCATCGAGGGTATGGACCCTATTCACCGACGGTGCCTCGAACGTGAAAGGATCCGGGCTCGACATAGTTCTGAAGCCACCTTCGGGTAGATTGATTAGACAATCTATAAAAGTTGCAAAGCTGACTAACAATGAAGCCGAATATGAGGCTATGATTGTAGGTAATAATTGGGCAAAGTCCTTGGAGCGGAAGTCATCGAAGCAAAATGTGATTCCCTTCTGGTAGTAAATCAGGAAAACGGGATCTTTGAGGTTCGAGCGGACAGGATGCAACGATACCTAGATAAACTTCATGTCACTTTGCATCGCTTCAAAGAATGGTCTTTGGTCCACATACCTCGAGAACAAAACAGCGAGGCCGATGCACTCGCAAACCTGGTATCATCCGTCGAAGAAGATGACATACTCCCCGGGGCTGTGGTTCAGCTATCCAAATCGGTCATTAAAGAAAACCATGCTGAAATCAACTCCACGAGCCTGACATGGGATTGGAGAAATAAGTACGTCGATTATTTTGGAGGTGGGAAGCTGCCCACAGACCCAAAAGAATCAAGGGCCCTTCGGGCCAAAGCAGCTAGATTTTCACTCGACGAGAATGGAACTCTGTACAGAGAACCTTTGATGGACCCCTAGCAGTATTCTTGGGGCTAGGAGACACCGATTACGTGATCCGAGAAATCCACGAGAGCACCTGCGAGAATCACTCCGGTGCTGATTCCTTAATTCGAAAGGTTATCAGAGCAGGTTACTATTAGGACAGCATGGAAAGGGACACCAAAGAGTTCGTCCGAAAATGCGACAAGTGTCAAATATTTGCACCAATGATCCACCAACCCAGTGAACATCTACATTCAGTCTTATCCCCATGGCCATTCAAGAAATGGGGAATAGACATCATCGGTCCCCTACCAACGGCGCCAGGTAAGGCTAGATTAATTCTATTTATGACTGACTACTTCTCAAAATGGGTGGAAGCACAGGCCTACGAGAAGATAAGATAAAGAGAAGTCATCAACTTTATCTGGGATCACATGATGTGCCAATTCGGGATCCCCTCTGAGATAACCTGCGACAACGGGAAGCAGTTCATCGGAGGCAAAGTAACAAAGTTTTTCAAAGATCACAAAATCAAAAGGATCCTATCAATGCCCTACCACCTATGTGCAAATGTCCATGCTGAGTCCACAAACAATACCATCATTCAAAACTTGAAAAAGAAGTTAGAAAATGCGAAAGGAAAATGGAGAGAAATGTTGCCCGAAGTGCTATGGGCATATCGGACAACCTCTAGATCGAGCACAGGAGAGACGCCGTTCTCTTTGGTATATGGGTTCGAGGCTTTGATACTAGTCGAGGTCGGAGAGACAAGTGCCAGATTCCAACATGCCACCAAGGACTCAAACAATTAGACCATGACTACAACCCTTGAACTATTAGATGAAAAGCGAGAAGCTTCACTGGTCCGGATGGCCGCCAAAAAACAAAGGATCGAAAGATACTATCACAGGAGAACAAACCTCCGACATTTCGAAATTAGTCCTAAGAAAAGTCACCCTAAACACTAGAAACCCTAACGAAGGGAAGTTGGGCCCAAATTGGGAAGGACTGTACCACGTCCTCGGAGTAATCGGCAAAGGGTCTTACAAACTAGGGACCATGGAAGGCGAGCAACTTCCAAATTATTGGAACGTATCAATGCTCAGGCGCTATTATTGCTAAGGTATAACTTTCTACCTTTTCATTTTGTGCTTCACAATAATTTTTTACAGGTGACCGATGGAAGACAGAGCAACACCCTCCAGCTCGAATACCTTAGGTTTTAAAGCATGTGTTGCGCTCTTTTTCCCTCATGTTGGATTTTATCCCAAATGGGTTTTACACACGAGGTTTTCTAACGAGGAAACATCCATATTCTACCTAAAGAGAACTCACCAAATATTCAAGGCCTCTCTTCGATCAGCCTCAAATACGGAGGGGCATCCCCCCGGGAGATCACCTCCTCGGAGAAACTGAAATGTGCCAAAGAGGGTCTCGACAGGAGAATGATGTATAGGACAAAACGGTCGAATGAACCGTGTCCACATAGAATAATCGAACCCTCGATGGTGAAAAAATGTATACTTGTACCAAGCAATCGGAGGAGAATCTTTTATCATCACAAAACACATCATGCATCAAAGAAGTTTTCTATTTTCACAAGAAACGGCCCCAGGGCCAGAAATTTGCCAAACACTCGAGGACTGACACCAAAACTCGAAGCCATAGGACCTCAGGGCCAGCAAATTGGAGCTTATAAGACCTCCATGAGGCACCGATGTAAGCCCTCTATGAGGCAATATCAGCAACTTAAGCCCTCAACGAGGCAATATCAACAGCATAAGCCCTCCATGAGGCAATGTAGACAACAGAAGCCCTCCATGAGGCAATATCAACAATCTAAGACCTCAACGAGGCATGCTCAAACTTGTAATCCCTCAACGAGGCAACGTCAAATTTGTAACACCTTAAAAAAGGCATAACCCCAATTCGGGGACTGTCCTAGACAGTCACCCCATCGAGTCATCAAAAACTCGAAGCCATAAGACCTCAGGGCCGGCAACTTCGAGCTCATAAGCCCTCCATGAGGCACCAATGTAAGCCCTCCAGAAGGCAACATCAAAACTGTAAGACCTCAAGCAGTACAAGTTTGCAAGACTTTAAAAAGGCATAATCCGGATATCAAAGTCAAGGCTATATATCCGAACTTGTAAGACCCCTAAAAAGGCATACCCTCGATATAGACGCAGAGATTATCTCACTCGGGGACTAAAAGGCTACGGCCAAATACAATGACCACCATCATAAGGCTCTAGCCAAACTAACGCGACTCGGAGACGTTCGACCATCGCCCTAAAATCACAGGCCTCTAATTACTTCAAAAAAAATTTGAAAAGAACCGGTTAAAGGGCGTATCGGCCCAACGCATAAGAGCCTAAGTCGCCAGCCATAACAAAGGGCATGCCGACCCAACGCGTAAGAGACCAAGTCGCCAGCCATAACAAAGGGCATGCCGACCCAACGCGTAAGAGCCCAAGTCGCCAGCGTCGTACCGACCCAATGTGTAAGAGCCTAAGCACCAACCTAAAGAGCATCGGGGCCAATTTAAAAAACCTAAGGGTCGATGAGTTCGAGCAAAACCTGACTCGAAGACTGAGCCCTAAACGGTTAACAAAAGCGCCTAAGGGCCAATGCGTAAGAGCCTAAGCGCCAGCCATATCAAGGTCCTACCGACCCAATGCGTAAGAGCCTAAGCGCCAGCCTAAAAAGCCTCAAGGCCAATTGATAACCCCAAGGGTTTTCATTTGAAAGTCCAATTCAGCAGACTAATCATCAACAGACATTGAAGTCTATTCCTAGAAACCAGGAAAAAACAAGGAATAATGAAAAGCCTTTTATATACGATGAAGGTCCACAAATCGTATTTACAAAGCTCAAAGTCGGAGCCCTTGCACAGGAAAAAAGAACAAATGAGAACCGAATCTACCGCTGGGGTGCACCTTCAACGGCTCCCTCGGAGGTTATGCCTTCAGCGGCTTGGCCCTCGGCCCCCAGGCCTTCAACGCCTTCTTCCCCCTTGGGGACTCCACCTTCATCTTCATCATCTTCTGAGCCACTGCTCGAATCATCCTCGGAAGAAAGTAGAGCCACCGATTCCTCTTCTAGGGCCTTCACCCTCTCAATCTCAGCAGACAAATCGAGGCCCCCCGTATGTATATCCTCGAGAGCTTGCCTCCGAGACTTTAATCGGGCATGCTCCAGAGCTCGGCCAAGTTTAAGCTCGGCCTCCTCAACTGCTTTCTTGGCCTTGGCGTTCACAGCAGCAACATCATCTTTTTACGAGGATATGAGTGCGTCGGCCTCAACCTTAATTGAAGATAGCATGGTGAACGATTCAGCATAGAGGTCCTTATACTTACAACTCTCAGCCCTCGCATCCCAAAGGAGATACTCCATCAAGGATAACTCCCCTTGGGAGGTGTGTCTCTCAGAGGTTATTTCATTCACACGCTGCTTAAATCCAAGGATCTCAGCATCCTTGGCTCTGAATCCCTCCCGCATCAGGGCATCTTTCTCCTTAAGCTACAAAGATCAACCTAAAAATGTAAAGTGCTAAAATCGGGTAGGAATAAAAGAAAAACATATGAAGGCTATGTTACCTGTCCATCAAGTTCTCTCCGTTCCCGAGATACGGTTTCTAAGAGAACTTGGAGGATAAGCAATTTTTCTTCCCTTACGGAAAAAAGAGCCCTGAGCTCGTCTGCCTCCAATAAAACCTCCTACACTCCCCGTCGTAATGGGTCAACTCATCCTGAAACCTGGCAGTGGTCCGATTATAAAGAAATTTCGCCTGAAAGTATGAAGGAAGAGGTTCAAAGAAATAATGATCAGAGCTCGAAGAAATCGATGAAGAAATTACCTGTCTGCAGAGCCTTTCGGTCTCCTCAAAAATGAGAGAGGCGTTAAGTTCGGGATTCTTCTCAGCCATAATAAAGAGCCCTTCAATCACGTCCTTCCCTCCGAGGGGAACCCCCGCATCGGAAGATTCTATATTATGGGCATCTCGTATCTCCCTCGGGGAAAATGTTGGAACCGGTGGATAATCACCGACATCAACAACTCCGAATAGGTCGATCGTGGCCTTCGGCTCGCAACTAGGCTCCTGTAACTCATCTACCCAGTGCTCTTCGGCCCGAGGAATATTTTGGCTATCAACCGGATCAGGGACATCATCCGACCTACCCTCGGAAACCTCTTCGGCCCGAGGCGGGATGGAATCATCGATTTTTGGTTTAGAAGCCCTCGGATCAACGGTCAGGAAATCACTTTTCTCGTTTAAGGCCGCAGAGTCAGCCTTAGACTTTTGCACTCTAACCCTATTTGGCTTCGAGGATTCGGTAGTCGATTCCCTCTTTCTCTTTTTCTCCTCATCTGGTGTTAGGATATCTGCTTCCCCAGGTGGTGCTTCTCTCATCAAAGAGGCCTCCCCTAGGCCTGCATAAGCACAGAACATAAAAAGTTAGAATATATTCAGGGGTATCTCTTTTGAAGAACTCAGTATTGCAAAAAGAAGGGCCCCACCATGATTTTTAGCCTGGAATTCCTTTATTGTGGCCAGAGATGATTAGATTCTTTGAAAACTACAAGCCAATTATAGTTATTAAGTGAGTCACATGGAAATACCCTTATGAAGGATGGTTCAAGTGCAATACAAATGGGGCATCAAGGGGAAATCCAGGTCCTAGATCTTATGGTTTTTGTGTTAGAGATCGTGAAGGTAGATTGATATATTCTAAGGCAAAGGAGATAGATGAGGCAACAAACATTGTAGCTGAAGCAAAGGCTATTGTTGAAGGATTGACATTCTGTGTGGAGAGGCAGCTTCTTCCTTTGATCATGGAGACTGACTCTCTTGTGATGAGGAAGATCATTGATGATGAATGGAAAACACCATGGTGTATAGGGGATGAAGTGAGGAATATCAAGGAGATAAAGAGTACATATAATCTGCTCTTTCAGCATGTTCTAAGGGAAGGCAACAAAGTTGCAGATTTAATAGCTAAGCTTGTGTTCTTTTTTGCAGGTACAATCACATTCCAAACTTTTCAGGAATTGCCATCTGAAGGAATGACTTTGATCAACATGGACAAATATCAAATTCCTAACCTAAGAGTTAGGATAGCCAAGAGAAAGGAACATGATTAATGAAGACATCTATCAGTGTATTGCCAGAACCTAATCTCTGTAATATCTGGAATTTGTTGAATGATTACCCAGTGGTATTAGCATGGAATCATGCTCATTCTGGGGATCATTTAGCAAGGGACAGAAGGTTCTATATAGTTGAGGTTCTGACACAAGGAATCTTACAAGAGTTATTGGATCAAATGTTAAATATGAATAAGGTTTTATAGTCGTGCATGAACAGTTGGTTAAGTACTAGTGTACTTCATGAGTTTGAGATTGCAGCTTGGACATTGGATTATAAAATATCGCTGCCTTCCAGTTTTGTGATGCATTATTTTTTGTTTTTGTGTTATCATTCTTAGTGGTATTAGTGTGTTTACACACTCATTGAAGGTGTTAATACAATACATATCTTAAGATGGGAGCAACTGATTCATACATTCACGCCTACATGTTGTGCTTTGACAAGGAAGAGCTACTATGGTTTCATCATTTGGAGGAGTTTGCTTGCCTCATTTCTATGGTGTTCTTGTTGGGATTTCATTACTTCCTCTGTGCTATATACCCTGGCTCATGGTGAGACTTTAATAGGTGCTACTTGGTATTTGACGTTGGCATTTTAATCCACATACACCTACATGAGGATGAAGCATTCAGTGCTCTATTTTGTAATAGTTAGCTCTTTAGAATTTAGATTGCAAGTAGCTAGTAGTAACATTCATTTTATAGGTAGTTTTGGACATCTTGTAAGCTTTTGACCCATTTTGGGATTATATTTATATATTAGCCTCTAGGTATTATGCCTAGTGGTATATTTTCTTAAAAAAAAGCCTTTCACAATATTTATGTCTCAACAATTGTAAACAGAAAGTTGTACTATTCATGAACTTCATCAATTATCATTTCACAATGAAAACTACCGGAGTTTAACGTAAAACACTGTCAACCAGCTCAACCATCAATGTACCACAATGAAGTTAGGTAACAATTAATACTCCCAAATAAGTGAAACAATATCTAACATACAAGTAAGCAAAACAAGTAGACATGGAAGCATCAATGATCATGAACAATTAAGACAGGAGTAAAATAAATTGGAAACGGGGAAGGGGACATGCTAAACAGATAATTCGGTGGTGCATAGATACTCTTCACCTCACCTATACACCACACACATGAAATTTCACATAGCATTTAAGTTGGGATTCATATTCCCTCAAGTCAAGGTTAAACCAAACACTTACCTCAGTTCCGCAGGCCACTCACTGCTCCATCACAATTTTTTCTTTAGAATTTGCCTCTAACCCGCTCGAATCTAGTCATAATTGGTTCAATATCATCCATTAAATTCTAAAGGAATTAACTTTAATGAAAAACTATGGTTTTCCTATGTTCTCCTATCAAAAGACAAAATCAACCCTGGGCCCGCTTGGTCTAAAATTGAGGTTCGGACCAAAACCCATTTACCCATTATCCCCCCAGCCTAGATATACAATTGGTTTTGGAATCGGTCCTCAATTCGAGGTCTAGATTCCCAAATTTCAAATTTCCTAAGTTCTACCAAAAAATCCCAAATTTTACCATGAAAGTTTTAGGTTTTTGGTTGAAATCTTGTAAAAAGTTGTAAATGATTGAAAGAAAGTAGTTAGAATCACTTACCTATGATTCGGAGAAGTTTGAGTCTTTGAAAATTCTCCTATTGAGGTTTAGGATTTGAGAGAATTGAAAAATGGATGAAAATCCCGTCTAAAATCCCACTTAACAGGCTGCAGTTATCGCAAATACGATATGGAGTTTGCAATTGCGAACCCTTCGAAAATACTCTTGCCTTCGCATTTGCGACTAAAATGTCACATTTGCGACTTCTATTCATCCTCGAAATCTTCGCATTTGAGAAGAGAAATCTCGCATTTGCGAGAATGGCCTTCCCAGGCCTTTGTCGCATTTGCGACAAAATGTGTCGCATTTCCCAGGCCTGCCAGGTTCGCATTTGTGAAGCTTGATCTCGCAATTGCGAGATCAGAGGCCTGATGATAGACACCAGATGCACCAGCTGAAATTTCTAAATTCTAAACACTCCGTAGCCTACCCGAAACTAACCCGAGCCCTCGGGGCTCCAAATCAAACATGCACGTAAGTCTAAAAACATCATATAGACTTGCTCGTGTGATTTAATCACAAAAATAACATTTAAAACTATGAATTTAATCTCAAAACTCATGATTTTTCTCAAGAACACTTCAATTTCACTATTTCTCAACTAGACGCTCGAATCACGTCAAATAAATTCCGGTTCTCACCAAATTTCACAGAAGGACATAAATATCATAACAAACCTGTACCGGGCTCCGGAAACAAAATACGGGCCCGATACCAACGATTTCAAGCATTAATTCATTTCTTTATTTCCTTAATAATCCAGCAAAACAATTTTCTTCAAAAATTGGTTTCTAAAGCTAGGAACCTCGGAATTCAATTCCGGGCATACGCCCAAGTCCCATATTTACTGCGGATCTCTAGGATCGGTGGAATACAGATTTGTGTCCGTTTACTCAAAATGTTGACCCGAGTCAACTAAAAACTGAATTTTTAGATTCCAAAATTATTATTTTTCATATTTCACATAAAAGCATTCCAATGTCATGCCTGAACTGCGCACGCAAATCGAAGTAATTAAAATTAGTCTTTTTAAGGCTAATGAGCCCAGAGTAGTGTCTTAATTCATAACATGAACCCTTTGGGTCATCACATTTCCCCCGTTTGATGCTTCACAAATGTGAAATATAGGTTTTATGACTTGCGGGGTTGATTGATTTTATTCCGGGAAGATTTCAGTTTTTTTTAGACTCTTTGGCTCTTGGCTTAGAAGCCTAAGTTAATTATGTTGACCAATATTTGACTTTCATGAAAATGACCCTGGAAAGGCGTTTTGATGGATTTGATAGCTTCGTATCCTGATTTAGGACAAGGGTGTATGCCCGGAATCGAATTCGAAAGTCCATAGGTTGATTTGTGATGTTTTGCCGAAAAATGGCAATTTAAGGTCTAGAAGTATGACCGTAGGTTGACTTTTGTCTATTGGGATTGGAATTCTATTTTGGGACTTGGAATAGGTCCGTTATGCTATTTAGAACTTGTCATCAATATAGGGCACTATTTGGAGTTAATTTGATAGGATTCAGACGCTTTGTTGCAATTCTAGAAGTTCTCGAACTTTACTTTGAAATTCATGTGTTTTGGTGTCCGATTCGTAGTTCTAGATATTATTTTTGTGTTTTGATCGCGCGAGCGAGATTGTATGGTATTTTTAGGCTTGTGTGAATGTTTGTTATGGAGCCCCGATGGCTCAGATGAGTTTTGACGTGATATAGAATGATTTGACCTGAAAATGGAATTGATGGTGTTGCTTTGATTCCCCGATTGCGAGCACCAGCCTCGTAATTGCCAAGGGGGCAGGGGGTGGTCTGATGTTGCAATTGCGACTTCCCCCTTTGCATTTGTGAAGTAAGTAGGCCTAGGCTTAGGTCGCATTTTTAACAACTCTTTTGCTTTTGCGATGGTAGCCAGCTTCGCAATTGCGACTTCTGTTGGGGCTGTCAGGGTTCGCAAATGCAATCCTTGTGTCGCAAATGCGAATTTCTAGATGGACATAAGGTCTGGAAAGTCATGATTTAGTCTCATTTTAGAACCCTAGACTCGTTAAGAGGCGATTTAGAGAGAGGATTTTCATCTACAAGCATGAGGTAAGTGATTCTAATCAATTTCCAACTATATTTCATGATTATATATAAGACTTAACATCAAATTTATATGAATCAAAGTGAAAATTTGAGAAATTTTGCCTACGTTTTGAAAAATGAGAATCTGAGTTTTGAGAGTCGACTTGGGCTCGGATTTTGAAACAAAATATATATACGGACTCATGAGGTTATGTGTAGTCAGAATCTACCCTTGGACCCGGCTTCTGACCTGGCGGGCCCGGGGTTGACTTTTGTTTACTTTTTGGGAATTTTTCAAAGATCAATTCTTTATTTATTGTAATTGCTTTCCCTTTCATTGGTTGATGATATTAAGTTACTTATGGTTAGATTTGAGCCGTGTGGAGGAGAATTTTAGGGGAAATGGTATTTCCGATGGTTGAGCTGGCCTAGTTGCGGTAAGTATCTTTCCTAACATAGTGTGCAAAAAATTATCTCTTAGGATTTAGGTTTATTTTGTTATCTGTTCTACGTGAAAGCCGTGTATGCAAGGTGACGAGTGGGTACACGGGCTATATGTGGTGTTTGATTGGTTTAGATTATCTAGTCTCTTACCATCCCTTTAATTGAATTGTCATAACATGTTATATCTCTCATTGTTAATCTACTCTTACATGCTTTATTTGACGTTGTTAGCACTTGGTCTACCTCTTGTTATTTTGCTCGTATATGCTTTAGTTGAAGTTATTTCCTTTCTTATTGTCTTGTTACCTCTTAATTATTGAATCACTTTTAATTGAAGTTGTTATTTTGTGGAATATCATATTGTTGAGTTAGTGGTGTTGAAGTTGTAATAGTCGTTATCACATTGAGGTGAAGTTATTAACTGTTGAGATATTTTTCTTGTTGAGCAATTCATATTCGTTTTGTTGTTGTTGAGATTCTTGTACACATTGTGGTTGAGAAGTGGGATATTTGTTGTGGAAACATTGGTATTATTGATTCTTTTAGAGGGTTGTGGCATATGGGATCTTGTGGTGCGAGTTGTGACTATGTTGCGATATTGATACGCATGCAGTGGTATAAGGCTAGGGGTTGATACACATGCGGTGAGATAAGGTGGGCGTGATACGTATGTTGCTAGCTGGGGAATTACTTGAAGTCACTCGGTGTGATAAGGTGGGCTAAAACGTGTGTAGCTATTTTGGGAAAATAATTTTTAAAACTAAATGTAAAGGCTCACGCGGGTGTTATAAGGAAAGATTATGATTGAAATTGAGAAATATGCATACGATGCGGTACCTCGGTTGTGATTCTCGTAGTGAATATCATATTGAGAATATTTATTGGTTGAATAGTTCTTGTTGATTTATTCGTTCTTGTCTTAATAGTTTTTTCTGTATTTGAATATTTGGGGTTCTCATGTGTTTTTTTTCTTGTTACCGTCTTGCTTACCATTCTGTCTGTAGTTTACGTTACTAAACTGCTTTGTTATCATTCAGTACTCCCTGTTATTATATATTTGTTTTGTTGATCATATCCTAGTAGGTGTCTTAACTTGGCCTCGTCACTACTCTACCGAGGTTAGGCTTGTTACTTACTAGGTACCGTTGTGGTATATTCTGCACATTCTTTTGCAGATCCAGGTACATCTACCCATGCTGGACGCCCGTGATTGATTGGCTAGCTGCTTTTGGAGACTTCAAGGTATACCTCTTCTACGTCCGGGCCTCGAAGTCACCTTCTATTTTTAGACATCCTACAGTTTATTTCTTGGTCCAAAATAGTGTTGTATTTCGAGACTATTTGTACATTCTTATAGAGCTTATGACTCAATTCCACCAAGGTTTGGGAAAATGTTGACTATTGTACTGTTGAGTTTTATTATACTAGTGTAATGGTTTAACTTGAGGTTTTATTATTATTTTCGCCATTTATCTATTCATGTTTGGCGTACCTAATCTTAGAGACTAGGTGCAGTCACGACATCCTAAGGTGGGAAAGTTGGGTCGTGACACTATCTTTAAGTTGTTTACCTAAATCACACTAATTCAATTCTAGGTCGTGCCTTACACCTGCCTATCCATCCTATGCCTATGGTCCAAGAGGTATTGGACCACCATATAGGTGGTTCTAGATTCATCCTAGGCTGCTCAAAATTAAAAGACTAGGCGCCACATAATTTAAACAAATAGGACTTCATATAAAGTGCAGTTAGCACAAAAAGGCTCATGTTTACTGCCACAAATAGACTCATACGAATTTCAAACATTAACAATTAACAGTGATGGGGCAGTGTCAGAATTGATAAGTGAAATGCCCTATGAACATGCTCTTCTAGTTGTGAAATTAAGATGGACGATTATGAGTTAATGCGTTTTGAATTAATCAGACATAATGCATGGTTTCTATGTGAATACGTGGATGACCGGTTGTATTTGTTTAGGTGTGTGATTCATATATGGATAATCAAACAAGCAAATCTCGTTGTTTAAGTTCTATAGGTAAGATCTCTAAATGACCATGTTTCAGATGATTTCAAATGATATAGCAGCTAAGTGATACAAGTTCTTGTTTACACACCCTATAGTCATGATTTCTAGGCATGGAGTATTAAGTACATAGTTGAAGGACATGGTAGCACAAGTAGTTTCAGATACTTAACATAGAGTCCTATAGGCATGATAACTAAGCGGGATCCTAAGATATGATTTGTAGGTGTAGCACGAATATTCAAGAAAATTAGCATAAAGTATATCCTGTAGACATGTTTTCTAAACAAATTATAAATCACTTTGGTAGTACTCAATTACCCGTTACTTAGGAACCTAAATTCATATTTTCTAAGGGGATAAGCAAAGCTAAAGATCCTACAGGCATGCTATCTGTTAGCAGTTAGTGCACAGAAGTAGAACATGATAGACAAGTAGCAAATGGAGTTATTTGAATCTTTTAGGCATGCTTTTTACCCATATATGTGAGAATTAACTACCCCAGCCTACTTTTATCTTTTCTTCCCATTATTTATTTTTACAAGCTATTACAGACCAAATGAAATAGCTTTCTGCCCAATTACAAATCAGTAACACATCTGGGCCTTCAAATAGTCTAAGAACTTCATATGGACGGCAGGCCCAAACTCCAGATGCAAAGGCCACGCGAACAATGTACTTCATACCCTAGTACCAAAACATGGCCCAACAGACCAGGCCAAGACAATATGAGCAACGACCCTGTCTACCCATTATTTTGAACAACCAACAAGAACACAAAGAATACATGTGACAGCCTATGCAAACCAAGTTATCCAGGCAACTTCAAATTTAGGCAAGAACATATGCATATTAGGTTCTTAGTGTTACAACTGACAAAGAAATAAGAATCTCAAATAACATCCTTGGATGTGATACCTATGATGTAAAAGAGCACAGAAACAAGACCAAAACACCCTTTAGAACCAGTTAGTCTTATAAAAAATCTCACGAAAGAGTTACTACAACATGAAGGGGTATAGAGAACACATAGGTCAGAGAAAACACACACACCTGTTGGCTTACAGGTTCATGAAATTATTTCAAAGTGACAACATCACAAAAGATAGACACCCTAGAGTAGTTAGGAATTAATCATAAGGAGCATAAAAATAGGGGGTTCCTCACAGGAAAGATTTGGCATGAAAAATCAAGGCAAACATGGTCATGATTCAATTCTGACAACAAATAGAAAATCTTACAAGTAAGAATTCAACATGAAAATGTAAGGCGACATAGTCATGACCCAGTTCTAAGGAATTGTCCAAATAGAATTCCTACTGGATAGCTTTTAACATGAAAATCTAATATAGGCATGGTTAAGAACTAATTATGAGAAACCAACAAGTAGTAATTCACACATGAAAGACTTCGCATGAAACTCTTAAGGTAAAACACGTTCATGGAGCAATTCTAAGAAGATATCAAGTGTTACCCCCCATATTTTTCGTACGTAAGAGTACGTCGTAAGTCAATTGATTAAACTCAGAAATGAGATTGTCTTTGAAAGTACATAAAGTAAGTTAATCATGTTAACTTGAAGTTTACAAATATTTCATATCATGGACTGCAAATACCAAGAGGCTTGGAAGGCTTAGAAGCTAAATCAATTGAAGAAAATAAGTTTCGTCGAAAGTTGACAAATCTGGAATGTTATAACATGAACTTTTGGGGTGAGACTAGAGTGCTTAACACGATAAGGATGTTATGTTATGAGTTATTTTAGTCTTATGATAGTCGTGTGTTACGTTTTGAATTCAATCAGGTTGTGGAACAAAAGTCGACAAAAGTTGTCACAACTTACGTTCATAATTTTACTTAAACTTTAAGTCAAATGTTAATAATATTTTCTCCCAATTTACTTGGAATTACGGGGTGATATATCCACCAAATTGAATATCTATGAGTCTAGTTTCCAACTCATTAAACTGTTCATCCATACGATCTTGGAGTACAGATATATTCGCATTTTTGCGAGACTGCACCAAGCAACTCTATATGGGGCCCACATAGGCGGTTTAAGACATATGGATATATATAAGATGTGTCAAACCCGTTTTTAGTCATTAGTTTTCAGTATACTCAGACCTTAGAACCCTAAAAACACATTCTCAAGTTTCTCTCATGATGCAAGACCCAAACAAAGGGTAAACAACACAAATCAAGTGTCGGGAATTCCGTCGCGCTAGTAAGTTTTTTGTTCTTCTTCTTGTTGCCGATTTTTGGGTGGTTCCATCTTGTGTGGGGGGTTGTTTTAAGTTTTTATATTCTTTAAAATATTCACCCAAGGTTTTCACATCAACCCTAGGTTATTTCAAGCCATGCAAATGGATTACACCATATTTCAACATCAAAAGTTAGTTCTAGTGAAGAACAACACTTCTTTGAGGTTGTGTTGTCATTGAGGATAGTTGTGGTCTGTGTTTGGCTGAAATTTCAAGTTGTTGCTACTGGATAATATGAGTGTAACAGCCTAATAATTGTTCTTAATCTTTCTTGTATGTTGGTTAAGTTGTTAGGATGATAAACTACAAGATACTACTTGGATTAGCTTAAGTCACTTCTATGGTGTTGTATTGCCACTGAGGGCTATTGTAAGCTAAATATAACTTGTATTTTTACTTGAAGTTACTTTAGGAGGTATTTTTATTGGGTTCTTGCATTTTCTTAAGGTTATCTTGATGTTGATTAAGTTAAATGGATGGACTAGACATGAACTAGTGAATAAAGTTGCTAATCGAAGATAGTTGGAGTTGTGGATTATTTCCTTTGTTATAAATATATGGTATAAGGATGGAAAAATTGATGAATTACTTCATTATCATGTTAATGATTCTGTTATGTTAATGTAATAAGTCTATAAGAGGTGATATGGGTTATGCGGATTCCAATTGGAGCTTGTCGCTCGTCGTGAAGTAGTTGTGACTTGTTGTTGTTATATGGTGTCTTGTTATTGATAATTATATGTTGATGGATTTCTCTGTCTGTTGTTGTTGGTATATGGTATTGGAAAATTCCGTTGTTACAGGGGAGATGCTGCTTGAATTTACATAAACGAGCTACTAGCTTAAGTTACAGACTTAGCCTTTGCTCAACACTGACTTTGAATCTCCTTATGCTATGATAGATTGATTTGACTTGTTTAATGATTTGCTTGAAGGTATTAAAAACTAAATGTGGTTAAGGTATGTTAAGGAACTTCCTTCTTTCTTTTGGCATGATCTAAAGTGAAACAAACGTACACGATGCGCTACTTCATAACGAATCTACTCCTAGCAACTAAGGTTGTCCATGTTGTTCTTTCCTTATAATGTTATCCTAAGAAAGTATGTATGATAATTAAATCCTAGTGAAGTTCATATTGATGGTATGATGTCTCGAAGGTGCAATGACCTTATGTCACTCCGAAAGGTTTAGAACGTGATTCCATGAGTCCAGCAAGCATTATATATGTATCTACTTTACTCTACAGAGCCGCGCTATAGTCGGCCGGCTATGGCACCTATTATTAAACCACTGATCAGTTGGGTTTACCGATCTCCACGTGGCCGGGTACGATTCTACCGAGCCTTATGATGGCCGGGTAAGTTTTTATCGAGTCCTCTTCGAGGCTGGGTACGATATGATGATGATTCCCACATAGGCGTATGTTTTTAAAAGATTATGTATATATATGGATCAGGCATTGCATGTCACTATCTCTCAGAGGCACTTAGATGCTACAGGTTGTATCTCCTATATCTCTCTTTACATTACTGTTCTTATTTATGCTTTTCTGCCTTACATACTCAGTACTTTATTCATTCTGATGTCCCTTTTTCCTGGGGACACTGTGTTTTATGCCTGAAGGTCCCGATAGACAGGTTGACAGTCTTACTAGTAGGCTATCAGCTCAGCGGAAAGTGTTGATGCACTCCAATTTCTCCAGAGTTTCCTATTTGGTCAATAAGATTTGGACATGTATTGATTAGTATGGCAGGGCCCTTTACCGACCTTTATGATATTTATGTACTCTTAGAGTCTTGTAGGAAGATGCCAGGTATATGGATGCTTCTATGGCCTTGTCGACCTATGTTTTGAGTTTACAAATGATCATGTCAGCCTTATAGGCCCGTATGTCACATGTATAAGTTTCTATATTGTGTTAGGTCATCATATGTCTAGCATTCCCTTATGTTTTATTTTGGTTATGTAATGATTACCCTTTTGGCATATTTACCCGTGCTAGTATGATAAGAATAATATATTACGTTGGTACTCGGTTGAGTAAAGTACCAGGTGCCCGTCGCAGCCCTCTGGGTTGGGTCGTGACACCAATAGCAGTCCCCACATGAAGGTTTCAACATGAAAATCTAAGGCAAGACATAACAAAGTACTTAATATTGAGAACATAAGAAGCAGAAGTACCCATAAGAAAGACTTATAACAAAAATTCAGGGCAAACATGGTCCTAAAATCATTACAACAAATCAATCAGCAGGTAAGTACCTAATTCCGAGAAGGTTAGAAATTATACAAGTCGATAACATATAGTAAGAACAACTATACGATTCAAGGATTGCCTTAAAGTTATAAGACTAAAGAAAACATAACACCGGCATACATGGGTTCTCAAAACATCATTTTGATAATGAACTTGCAGTGAAACATTCAATAGAGCACCACGCATGATTCACAAATTGCAAAGACAACCCAAGTCATGCTCTCCTATTTGATAGGAGTTTAGACAATATTGGCAGATAGAACACACATAAGATGAACAAATAGAGGAGTAATAGTTTAACTGGAGAGTTAAGACACTAAACAGTTGCAAGATAAGTGAGCAAAGAATGAGAAAAATTAGAGCTTCAGCGGTGGCTCAATAGCAGCAGTTGAAAGAGAACAACGAGAGCCCTAAATCTCTGGTGCTTCAACGTTCACAAGAGCCTCAAAAGGGCTTCGAGAAGTGCTTGCACCTGAGGAGGTTGTAAAGCAATACCATAGTGTCCTTGGATTTCATCTGGCCAGTAACTAATCGAACATAATAGTCTCAAAGAACAAGAACAAAGAATAGAACAAGTGCGACTAAGAGAGAGTGATCAAAAGTCTGTCTTAGGTAAATTAGGGGAGGGGTTTATATAGTGTTTTATTACCCATATCAAGAAAGGAAAAACATCAATTAAACCACAAAATATGGAAAAAATCACATGAAAACCCATTCCAAATTGGACTGGGGTAAAATCGGATAAACCCTAGCTTGACAAGAGGTCAAAAATAGCCAAGAATCCCGTTGAATTGAACCCATGCAACTTCATTTTTAGGTGTATTAAGTCAAAAACATGGTAACTATCCAGAATTGAAGCCAAACGAACCTCTCGATTATTTTATTCCTTAAATAACTCAGTACCAATCAAATAATGTCAAGAAAACGGGAAAGAATCGCTATGAGCACACGAAAAGGGAAGGAAATATAGAGGATCTCCATATTATTTCAAGTATAGAATAGGATTTTAGGGTGAGGCGACTATGATTTGATGTGAGAGAAAAAGAGAGAGTTTGAGTGCGGTTGAAATGGGGAAATGGTGATGAGTGTGGGGGTTTGGTGAGATAAAAGAGGGGTTTGGATTATGAGCCGTTGATCTCAAAGATGAACGACACCTCTTGAATATGCTAGGAATTTATGGAATGCATTGAATTAATGGCTTCTTATTTGCTGGATGAGCTTGCAAATTATGTATCCATCAAACTGTAGTCTCAATTTGTGTTTGTATCTCTTTTAATTTTTCATAGATGACAGATGAAAGTAGACTAAGTAAGGTTGGTTCAACTGAAAGCTTACCTACTACCAAAGATAGCAATTCCAACACGGTTGATACTAAAGGTACAAAATAAACATACCATCTAAAGATATGATTTGAGACCATTTTGATAAATTTGAGGAAAATGGTGTTTGTAAAGCAAGGTGTAGATATTGTAAGCTATTTTATACAGCTAATACAAGAAGGAATAGAAAAACTTGATTGAGAAATCATTTGATTAGATGCAAAGAATACCCACCTAACATTGATAAAGATAATACTCAAACAAAGATATCCTTTCAGTCTTGCCAAGGATGGCTGATCGCTTTGGAAATTTGATCAAGAAATAGTTATGAGGGCTTTAATTGAGATAATAATTATTGATGAACTACCATTTAGTTTTTTAGAAAAGGAAGGCTTTATTAATTTTATGAGTATAGCTCAACCACTATTTCGACTTCCTTTCTAAAGAACAATAACAAGGGATTGCTATGAAGTTTATGATAAATTGAAACAAATTCTAAAGAAGTCTGTTACATAAGCACAACCAACAAGTTGTCTTACAACAGACACATGGACTTTATTGCAAAGAATTAATTATATGTATTTGACGGTCCATTTTATTGATAGAGATGGAAGTTGCAGAAAAGAATACTAAATTTTTTCCCTATCTCCAGTCATAAGAGTGAGGAGATGGCGAAAGTTATTTGTAATTGTTTGCTTGAATGAAAATTAGACATGGTGTTTATCGTGACCATTGACAATGCTTCTTCAAATGATGTCACGGTCAAAGAATTGTCTAAAAAAATTTAAATATGTGAAAATCTAATGTGATCAATGGTAAGCATATTCATGTGAGATGCATGACTCACATACTTAATCAAATTGTACAAGATGGTTTGAAAGATATTGATGATTCTGTCACACATGTTAGAAATACTGTGCTTCTATCATAGGGATCTTAAAGTTTAAGCAGTGTTGTGAACATGTTAATGTAGAACATACTAAAATATTGTGTTTAGGTATTCTTACTAGGTGCAATTCCACCTAGTTGATATAGGATACAACATAAAACTTTGAAAAGGCCTTTGAAAAGTTTCATATTTTTGATAATGGATTTTATGCTCATCTTTTGTGTGATGATTGGGTGAATGTGAGGAACATGATAATGTTTCTTGCAAGATTTTATGAGCTCACCAAAAAAGTTTCAGGTTCACGTTATGTCGCTCCTAATTCTCTTTTGAGGATGTGTTTGAACTTTATTTTTATTTTAAAATGTGTTTAACAAGATGGGATGCAAATATGAGTAAAATGACTAAGTGGATGCAAGAAAAGTTTAGAAGTATTTGGATGATCCTGAAAAGTTGAATAAAATGATTTTTATTGCTCCTGTGTTGGATCCATGTTACAAGTTTGAATATGTTAGCCTTGCACTTGATGAGATTTTTGGGGAGGAAAAATGTAACCACCCGACCGGTCGTTTTGAGCTCTAGCATGTCATTTGGAGGTTTGAGACCTTGAGTAGCTTCACTTTATGTATTACGACTTGCACGTGTAGTCAGATATGATTTTTGGGAAGTTCGGAGTTGATTTAGAAGGGTAATTCTCAATTTGGAATCTTTAAGTTAGAGGAGTTGACTAAGGTTTTACTTTTGAGTAAACGACCTCGAAATCGGGAGAATCTTGAGGAAGTATAAGTTTGGTGCCCAGGTCCCGGATAGCGAAGTGAGGTTCAATTCTCCAGACCGAGACCAGAGAAAAAAAAAAACCAGAGAAGTCCTGGACAACAAAGCTAGGTTCAGTTCGCCAGACCGGGACCGAAGCAGAAAAAATCATCTTCTCCAATCTGAATTAGGAGAAGCCCAATTCACCCCATACAAACCTTATCTGCTATAAATACATCAAAAACGTGCTTTTCAGGGGTAGACACTACTTTCGAAGGATAGAAGGCTCTGGGGACATTATTTGGAGGCAAGAAACGTGGAACAACTTTTGGAGGAGAAAATCATCAAGTTCTTCATTCCTTCATCTTTTCGTTGTAATTTGTTTATGCAAAATACTTGACAAATCGTTACTACGAACATGAGTGGCTAAGCACTCTAGTTTCTAGGGTTGTGGTTAACATGATTATTAACATTTACTAATTACATCTTCGTTAATTCAAATTATCATCTTGTGGTTGTTCCTTTAATTATAGTTTTAACTTGTGAGTTGTTATAGCTACCAATTCACCCTACTATCTATGCTATGCTTGGGAAAGTTGGGTTTAGATTAGAGTAGAATTAAAGAGAGCTTGTTTCTGAACCCATGGCTCGGGAATGATTTCGCGGTTAGAGTAGGAATATACTCAACATACTTTCTTAGTTGAATCCCGTAGTATATTCGTTCATGATATACTCAATACCATAGGAATATAGTATTGATATATTGTACATAGGCGAGTAGTATTGTGGGAACATGCAATTCATATAAATGATTTGGTCAATTAGCAACCATTGATAATCTGGATTAACAAGTGTGGTTATTGAACTTAGTAGGACTGATAAACCGACCAAAACCCCGGAATCTTCATATCAACTCAGTAAAATTAAAAAAACACACGTTGTATCCTTGATAAATTAGCTAACTACTTGTTCAATTTCTACAAAAGTAGTTTTGAAGAAAAACAACATTTTTGATTATCTTGGACAGTTAATTGATTTTAGTCAGCTTAGTTAACGATTAATATAAGTCTATATGGCTTCGGCATCCGAACTTTGAGTCACTTTATCACTTGACAGCCATGTATACTTGCATGTACTTGCGGAACCAACAAATATAATAAGAAAATAGCATGTAAGATGACAAGATGTATAACCTGTGAAAGAGATAACCCATAAAAATAAGAAGATATATAACGATAAAGTAAAGAAAAATACGACTAAAGTAACCACAATTTATGCTTCGACAAGCAACTCCAAACAAGCCCTTCAATAACCGCGAAGAATCATAGCAACGTTTTGTGTTGGCATAGTAAATGCACAAGAGCACAAGTTAACATAATAATAGCACAGAAATACTCGTCGTTGTAATGACCCGGCCGGTCGTTTCGTGAGATTAGCCCCGTTTCCCCCATTTCTGCTTTATCATATATTTCTTAGCATGTTTATGTTGTGTTGGTTTGAATGGTTTGGGTTCGGAGTGGTCTTGGTGAGAACAGAGACACTTAGTCTCTTAAATTATCTTAATAGTTGAAAAAGTCAACTGAGAGTTGACTTATTGGTAAAAGACCTTGGAATGCGAATTTTATGGCTCGGATAGCTTTCTTAGGTGATTTGGGACTTAGGAGTGTGTTCGGAATGAAGTATCGATATCCGGTGTAGAATTAGGCTTGAATTGGCCAAAGTTAATTTTTGGCAATTTTCGGTCGGCAGTGGAAAATAGCTATCGGGGTCAGAATGGAATTCCGGAAGTTGGAACACGTTCGTAATGTCATTTTGGATATGTGTGCAAATTTTCAGGTCAATCGGATGTGTTTTGGTTGGTTTCGGCATCATTGGCGAAATTTAGAAGTTTCAAAGTTCGTAGGCTTGAATTTGATGTAATTTTGGTGTTTTCGTGTTGTTTTTTGTGTTTCAAAGGCTCGACTAAGTTTGAATGATGTTTTGGGGTGTGTTGGTATGTTTTGTTATGGCCCCGATGGGCTCGGCATTGAATTCAGATGGTTGGCAGAGGTTTGAACTTGGGAAATCTACAACAAATAGCTGCTGATGTTAAGCTGCTGGTGTGGCCACAACTGTGGATGGGCAGCCGCAGGTGTGACGCTTCAGGTGCGAAGGTCCATGCGCAGGTGCAAAAAGAGGCTAGGCAAGAGGAGTACGTAGGTGCGAAGAATTGGCCGCACCTGCGAAGCCGCAAGTGCGGAAAAGGGACCGCAGGTGCGAGAAAGGTGTTGTTAGTGGGTTTTCGCAGGTGCGCACCTGGGACCGCAGGTGAGCACCTAGGACCGCAGGTGCGGGTCCGCAGGTGTGGATTAACTAGGCAGAACAGTATAAAAGAATGCCTCCGTGAAATTTTGGTTATTCTTCCATTATTGCATGCGGGTGGAGCTTATTTGAGAGCAAATTGAAGAAGGTGTTCGAGGGTCTTCAGTGGAGGTAAGTTCCCGGACTATATAACTTGTTTCTATGCTATTTTGTTCGGATTAGGATTGTAATTTGAAGAAATTAAAGTGGAAAAAGGTTGGGAAATATGGGGAGGAAATTTGAAAATTCTTTTGGTGATTTGAGTGGGCAATTATGGTCTGATTGTGGAGTTTCTGATATGTATAGAATCGTGGGAGGATGAGGATTCTAGTGATGTAAATTTTATTGAATTCTGAGACATAGGTCCGGGGCTCAGTTTTGGCCGAATTTCGAGAATTTGTGTTAAAATTTATATCTTTTGATTGGGTTTTGTTCCGTTAGCGTGTATTGATGATGTTAATCTGATTTTGGTTAGATTCGGAGCATTTGGGAGCCAATTCGAGGGTTAAGTGCATCGCGAAGTAGCTTTTGGGCTGTTTTGAGGTAAGTAACGACTGTAACTCTAAACCTGAGGGTATGACACCCCGTTATTTGTTATTGTGTTGATAAATGAGGTGATGCACATGCTAGGTGACGAGCGTGGGGGTGTGCACCGATTGTGACTTGGTCCGTCCCGTAGCGACTATTAAGCCGCGTATTCGATTTGAAACCTTACGACATCCTGTCTTTCGGAAGTTTATACTTGTTTATGGGCTGTGAGCCATGTCTGGGGCCTTGTGCCGATTTGTTTAGACCCTCAGGGGTATTTTCCATGTTTGGGGCCTTGTGTCGATCTGTTTAGACCCTCAGGGGTATTTTCCAAGTTTGGGGCCTTGTGCCGACCTATTTAGACCCTCAGGGGGTACTTTTACACTATTCTACAACTATCATGTTAGTAAATTGTGAACTCAGTCATTGTTTCCTACTTGTTGTTATTTTCACCGTTATCACACTGCTTGAAAAACTCTGAAAAGTGTTTTGGGATGAGTCCCGTAAGTCGAGATAAATTGCCTAAGTGGCTTGTGAGGGTGACTGAGTCAGGCCGAGAGCCGAGTATGTGAGGATAGTTATGGGACGGGTTGTACGCCGCATCAATATATGTGTTATATATTATATATGGGTCGGGCTGCACGCCACAGCAATATAGATTATACATATATGGATCTGGCTGCACGCCGCAGTAACATATATATTGGATTGGGCTGCACGCCGCAATAGATATAGCGCTTGGGCTGAAGGAGCCCCTGTAGGAGTCTGTACACCCCTAGTGAGCTAGTCGACTATTATATGGATCGGGCTGCACGCCGCAGCAATATATGTTATATATATGGATCGGGCTGCACGCCGCAGCAATATATGTTATATATATGGATCGGGCTGCACGCCGCATCAGTATAAATATATATGCATGTATAAATGTAGTGGAGCGGGCTGCCCGCCGCAGCAATTGTGTTTGTTCATGGTACTTACTGAGTACGAGTGTTAAGTGAGAGCATGAGATACTGATAGTGGAAGCACGAGAGGCTTTATTGTGAGTGAATTGTGCACGAGGGGCTTATATTTTATGAAAATGATTTTTTCACTCTTCCTTACACTGAGCCTCTTATGACAAATGTTGGATAAAAGTTTTCCTAGGAGATTCTCAAATGGAAACCGAAGTTTTTATGAAATATTCGAAATCGTATATTTCTAACTTGATTTATTCATTTCCACTGTTATTCCTTATATGGATTTACATGATTTAAATTTCTCGTCACTACACTCAAGATTCTGGAAATCTAAACTTCTGTTGTTTCATTCTCTCACAGATTGTGAGGACTCGCGCCACCGATCAGGGCGATCAGCAACAAGCTAGACCAGTGAGGGGTCGAGGCCGCGGTCGAGGCCGTGGTAGAGGTAGGGGCAAGCCAGTGCGGCAGCCATGGCAATATCAGTTGATCCCCCTACTACTCAAGATCAGGTTCCCGCAACAGATACCCCGGCGGGACAGGCTCAGGCATCGGCAGTGCCTATTGTTATTCCGGGTCTTCAGGAGACCTTGGCTCAGATCTTGACGGTGTGTACCACCCTTTCTCAGGAAGTTGCCGCTAATTCTCAGGCCGGGGGAGGCAGTCATACTTCACTTGCCCGGACACCTGAGTAGGCTACTCAGGGCCAACAGACACATGGGGCGGTTCCAGCTCAGCCGGTTGCTCCAGTTCAGGACTTCGTGGTCCCAGCTATGCCAGATTATGAGCAGCGTAGGCTGGAGAGGTTTAGTAGACTACAGCCTCCGACATTCAGTGCTACTGAGGGCGAGGATACTCAGGGTTTTCTAGATAAGTGCCAGAGGATGCTGCGTACTGTTGGGATTTTGGAGACCAGTTGGGTCTCATTTGCTAAATTTAAGTTTTCTGGTGCTGCTTTCACTTGGTGGGAGTCTTTTGAGAGGCGTAGGCCTGTTGGATCAACACCCCTTACCTGGCAGCAGTTCTCCACTATCTTCTTGGAGAAGTATGTACCCTAGTCTCCTCAGGAGGAGGAGCGCAGGCATTTTGAGCAGCTGCGTCATGGGGAGCTATCAGTGATGCAGTACGAGATGCAGTTTTTCGGAGTTGGCTCGTAATGCCACCGAGTTGGTCCCTACTGATAGGGAGAGGATTAGGAGGTTTATAGATGGCCTTACTTATCAGCTCCCCCTATTCATGACCTGGGAGAGAGTATCAGATGCTACATTCGAGCAGGTTGTTGATATTGCTCGAGATATTGAGTCGGTTCTCTGCCAGGAGCGGGTAGAGAGGGAGGCCAAGAGGCCTCGTGGATCGGGTGGTTCTAGTAGTTCTCCTTCTAGGGGGTAGTTTCAGCATGGTAGGGGCTGTTCATTCAAGCCTCCTCGGTCAGGCCGTCCAGCCTATGGTGTTGCATCTTAGGGGCATGGTCCCCGCAGTTTTCAGCCAGGCCATTCTTCACTCGGTGCCCTTCCAGCCCATAACGCAGCTCGAGCCCCATCAACTCAGGGTTCTTTTATGCATGGTCCTCCTAGTGGGCATTCTGGTGCCAGGGGTTCATTTCAGTCCCAGTCTCCAGCTCGAGGGAGCTGTTATAACTGTGGAGAATTCGGGCATATAAGGTGGCAGTGTCCTCATATTCGTGGAGGTCCATCTCAGCTGAGGAGCCAGCCTTCGACTTCAGCTCCAGTTACTTCACCACCCACCCAGGCATCCAGGGGTGGTAGTTAGTCAGCTAGAGGCCGCCCTAGAGTGGGAGGTCGAACAGGTGGAGGTCAGGCCCGTATGTATTCCTTTCCAGCCAGGCCAGATGCTATTGTCATGCCCCAAAACTGAGGGACGAGACCGGCGCCAAACCGGATGAACCCGGTCAAGCGACCTGGATTGCCTTTCCTACCAACGCATTTCCCCGTGTTCATAATGTACGTTTTATATGTGAAATAATAAAATAGAATCAAGCATGCCTTTACAACATAAATCCCTTTCTTCTTTTAACATTTTCAACATTAGATCTTACCAAAACATATATACTAAGTACAACATTTCGGATACGGGACCACGATTACGAGTAAGTACAACAACTACCCAAAATATGTTTACAACCCACATAGTGTCTACGGAGCCTCTAAGAGTGCGAAGAAGAATACATAGACTTGCTAGTAACAAGGCCCCGGCTATACCTCAAAAGGAATGACATAAACAAAATGAGTCAAAATGATTTACACACAACCCCGAGAGGAAGTGGGGCTCACCAAGACTAATGAAGAGATGGAAGGAAAGGCACCACTATCGGCGATCAGCGCTACCTGCTACAGAACCACCTACATCTATTTAAAAGATGTAGCGCCCCCGGCAAAAGAGACGTTAGTACCATTGAATAGCACTAGTATGTATGAACAAACCTACTCTAGATAGGATAAACACCAACAACCAACACAAATAGAGGCATCATACAACAATACACCGAGGCAAGGAAAAACACAAACAAGAATTACCACATCCCTCATCTCGTTTTCCATCTTTTGGTTATGTACTTTTAAGTTCATCTTGTTATTATTATTACTGATCCACCGTGTCATTGTCACACAGAGTCTGATCTCTGCCCGATCGGCTAAGCCATCCTAGGTGAGGTCCGAATTTCAATCACATCTCATATAACCACCGTGGCTTGTTCTCACGGAGTCCGATCTCTACCCGAATCGGCTAGGCTAACACTCTGGCTTGTGCACAACACACGGAGTCTGATCTCTGCCCGATCGGCTAGGCCATCTCAACTGTACACAGTGAGGACAATAATCATCATCAAATCATAATTACCATATTCACATTTCACAATAATTCATCCTTTAATCCATATTCCATAACCATCCATTCCATTAATTCATGTTTCACAACAATTCAACCTCATGTTTCGCATTTCACATCATTACCATCTCTTTACCCACATTTCATATCATAGCAACTTTTGATTCACATTTCGTACCATTCTAGTCTTTCATAATTACCATACCCATCATATGCAAGGATCACACACATAGTAGAAGAAGGAATATAATGATCACAACTCATATACTCAAGTATCACAACGATATGGTATTAGCATGGAATGACATAGAAGCAAAGATTCCTCAATTAGGCACATAGAACATATAAATTCCATAGATATACGACAAGAGAATCATGCTCGGAAAGTGAGCACAATGGGTTTATCCTATGAGGATTAGAGTTATCCATACATACCTCGAGTTGGAATTTCTCTATAATTTCTATCCAAAATCACCGGACCTTCTAACGCCTTCAATCCAATTTACAATGTGACACATTCAAACTTAGACTTAGGAACCTTGAACTCATTTGGGCATTTTATTAACTACTATGTGCTCCTTTAGATTAACTAACCCCTTTTTAGTGAAAGATTGCCCTAGCTTACTTCCCGTTGCTAGATTATGTTAGATTATTCACATGCATGCAAGGTCTTAACTCTCATCTTCAAGAACCAACCTACATGTGTTCTATTCTAACTAAAATCTGAAAATTTGGGAAATGGGGTGAAGACTTACCTTTTATGGTAAAGAAGATGAAGACTACTCGATTAGTTCAAGGACTAAGTAGAGATGGAGGATCAACTTGGGGAAGATGGGGACTTCTCTCACTAGAACCCACTCTCACTTCTCTCTATTTTAATCAGATAGTTGTTAAAAATGAAGGGGAGGGGTGTTTTATAAAACTGGAGGTCGGGTGTTAACATCAGAAATTAGAAACCCCGAAGCAGGAAATGCGGTTAGGAATGCGATCGCATTCCTACTATGTGGTCGGCATTCCTGTCGCATAAATAGCCCTCAAATGGGCCAAAATGGGAATCAGACTGCCCAGGTATAAGACCACTATGCGGTCCGCATACCTGTTATGCGATCGCATAGTGCGTCGCATAACCTCCTTCGCAAAAATAGAGGTGCAAGGATGCGATAGCTATGCGGTCCGCATTCCTAAAATGCGATCGCATCTTGGGCCGCATAGCTGTCCTCAAATTGGACAGCAGGCTGTCCAGGTATGCGATCACTATGCGGTCCGCATACCTGATCTGTGGTCGCATAGTGGACCGCAGATCTGCGCATCTTTGGAAAATTTTATCTTTTAATTCCCGGGGTGCTTTTTACTCCATAAAGGGTCCATTTTAAGATTTACTACGGATATAACAATATGGGGACCTCCCAGGGCATTGTTTTTAGTCAAGAAAAATTTACGGGTCTTTACACCTATGGCCTCTGATGCAGTAATCGCAGGTATTGTCTCAGTCTGTTGCCGAGATTCTTTGGCTTTATTTGACCCTGGTTCTACATAATCCTATGTTTCTTCATATTCTGCCCATTTTCTAGATATGCCCCGTGAGTCCTTGGTTACATCTGTTCATGTGTCGGCTCCGGTGTGCGATACTGTTGTTATGGACCGTGTGTATCGGTCGTGTGTGATATCTATTGGGGGTCTGGAGACCCGAGTGGACCTACTTTTACTCAGCATGGTCGATTTTGATGTGATATTGGGCATGGACTGGTATCTCCGTGTCATGTCGTTCTTGATTGTCACGCTAAGACCGTAACCTTAGCTATGCCCGTATGTCCGAGGGTTGAGTGGAGAGGTTCTTCTGATTTTGTGCCTAGCAGGGTGATTGTCACGCCCCAAAATCGAGGGACGCGACCGGCACTCAACTGGGTGACCCCAGTCAAGCGAACCTGATTTTTCTTTCCTACCCAACGCGCTTCCCCGTGTTTATATCATCCATTATCTATGTGAAACAGTGAGATAAGCATAAAAGTGTGTGATTACCACAATAAATCCAATTTTTCCTCATTTTACATTATTATACTAGATTTCAAAAAACATACATAATAGATACAACACTTCCCTATATGGACCACGATTACGAGCAAATACAACCGCAACCCAAATATATATATATATATATATATATACACCCACATAGTGTCTACGGAGCCTCTAAGAGTACTAGGATTTTATACAATACTTGCCGGCAACAAGGCCCCAGCCATACCTTACAATACATAATATACTCAAAAGGAGATGGCATGAACTACACATGGCCCCGAGAGGAAGTGGGGCTTACCAGTACAACTGAGAAAGGATGAGGAGAAAGCACCACTACCGGCGAGCTAAGGAACCTTCTATGGACCCACCTACATCCATATAAAAAGATGTAGCGCCCCCGGCAAAAGGGACGTTACTACTGTGGAATAGTACTAGTATGTATGAACAAACTTTATCCCAAGTACAATCAAATAATACACAATTAAGAGACAGTAATAGAACCAATCAATCAATGCACGTGGAAACGATAATTACCATATTCAAGAGTTTCCCCGATTTTTTTCTCATTTCGATGGTGATAACGATCACATTCCGTCCTTATTACCTCGGCCACCTTTATTACCTCGGCCTCCCTTATTACCTCGGCCACCCTTATTACCTCTGATCATAGATTTTCATTTCAATAGTGATAATGATCACATTCCATCCTTATTACCTCGGCCTCCCTTATTACCTCAGCCACCCTTATTACCTCACATCTCATTATCATTATTACTTCGTGTTGCGGCGCGAAACCCGATCCCACCCGAAAATCATATTTCCTAACATCAACCACAAATAATCAAATCACAATAATTCTTCCTTTCAAGAAACACAAGTTCATATCAACAATTCGCTATTTGAGCTCAAGGCACAATTACTCTCAGCAAGCAGTAATTCATGTACACGATGTTACCATAGTCGTTCAACCCATTTACATCATTTCACAATACCCTTTTCCCATTACTTACCACGCATGGTTTTTTTAGCAATCATATACATTCCCACACTTGGGCACATTAACATTGTTTCATTCATTAACACATACTTTCATATCGGTATCCTCGAGCTTTTACGAGCTTTGCACATAATAGGATAGGCACATCAAAACACCTTTAACAATCTCATATAGCACAGTAGTATAGAAATCAACTAGGACGATCAGAGAATAGAATCTTACGTCTCAACACATTTCAACAATCAATTCACATATTTTCAAACAAGGTACTCATACCGTATACTCGGACCCAACAAGAGGATTCTACAAAGGTTAAAGTTACCCATACATACCCGGGGTCGAAACCCCTTTTTAACTTTTACTCACAAATCACCGGACCGACTAGTACCGTCAATCTAGTTCAAAATTAAACATATTCAACTCAGAATTGGAAATAATGCATACAATTTGAACTCTTTTAAGAATTTTATCGAATGTTATGTGACCCCATTAGATCACCACCCCTTCTTTGTGAACTTTACCCCAACCCTCTCCCCTTACTAGATTATGGACATAAATGAGCATGCATGCAAGGTATCAACTTATATTTTCAAGAATCAATTCATGAGAGTCCCATTTTTGCTTAAAACCTGAAAAACAATGGAAAAAGGGTTGGGGATTCTTACCTGTTAGAATGAAGAAGAAGATGATTACTCGAAATTTTCAGGCCTGAGTGACTTTGAAAATCCAATTGATAAAGATGAAGCTTTCTCTCTCAAAAACCCTCTCTCCCCTCTCTCTAATTTTGTTTAGAAAATGGTTAAAAATGAAGGGGATGGGTGTTTTAATGAACTGGGGTTGGGTTTTAAAAATTAGAAAAATAGGGCCCGACACAAGAATGCGGTCAGGAATGCGATTGCATTCCTGACATGCGGTCCGCAGAATCGACCGCATAATGGCCCTCGAGATGGGTCAAAATTCAAAACACACTGCCTAGGTATGCGACCATTGTGCAGTCCGCATACACGTTATGCGATCGCATAATGTGTCGCATAACTTCCCTCCCAAAATCAAAGGCAACAATGTGACAGATATTTGGTCCGTAGAACTGAATTGCGATCGCACATTGGACCGCATAGTTGACCTCAAATACGATAGTGATCTGCCCGTGTATGGGACCATTATGCGTCCGCATACACGTTATGTGATCGCATAGTGCGTCGCATAACATCTACTTTATGGAAAATTTTATTCTTTAAGTCTCGAGGTACTTTTTACTCAATTTAGGTCCATTTTAAAAATTTCCACGATAAAAACAACTCGGGGACTCATTCGGGCATTATTTTAAAACGAGAAAATTTTACGGGTCTTTACATCCTCCCCCCTTAAAAATCATTCGTCCTCGAATGAGGGTTTTGGAAATCATTTTATTTTGAAAGCATGACATGCAACTTCCAGATTTTCACTAACTCCAATATCTCAGAAAAATTTCGCTAGAGTTCCCTTTGTAATTAGACCTTCTCAGAGAGCCCCCAAAACACATTTCCAAGCACCATTACATACTTTTAATCACCCAATAACTCACACACAACGTTGTACCTCAACAATTTGCAAATATTCAATCATTTTGTCAACTACACATAGCTCTTCCTTCTTATACCACAAATTTGCACATGATTCACATTCTTGCACATAACTTGGTCATTTTAATGAGTCCCATACAACCCAAGCACCTCAATATACCATATTCATTTCAATTGATCATTACCAACCTAAACTACTATTAATCACTTGCCTAACACATACGTTTCACAAAACTTTCATTTACTTCAAGGGTTGCACACTACCCAAATAGTAACAGCGGGTTCAGTTTCAGCACACATTAGGAAATTACAACAATAAGGCAATTAGGGGAAGATGGGGTGCTTTTGCACAAAACTGAACATAAAATATAACTTGCTTAGAGATGACAGTTCGGACGAACACTACTAGACTTATTCAAACAAATGGGGATATTTCTCTTTCATCTCAATTTTTGCTTCCCACGTGGCTTCCTAGACGTGCTGACTTCGCCACAGTACTTTAACTGAAGCAATTTCTTTGTTCCTCAATCTACAGACTTGTTTATCAAGAATAGCAACCGGAACCTCATCATACGATAGTTCTTCATTATTCTCAATAGTCTCAACTGGNAGAACGTCCGCATAGGATTTTTGGACGACTCTGGGCGGTTTTCATCCTTTCTTGAATGACTTTGACTTTTTCCAACGTCTGGTGCACAAGATCTAGCCCTAACAATTCTTCTTCACCAACCTCGAACCACCCAATCGGAGATCTACACATTCTTCCGTACAATGCCTCAAATGGGGCCATCTGAATACTAGCGTGAAAGCTGTTATTGTAAGCAAATTCGATAAGAGGTAAATGATCATCCCAACTACCCTTGAAGTCCAACACGCAAGCCCGTAACATATCTTCAAGCGTCTGAATAGTCCGCTCTGCCTGACCATCAGTATGCGGATGGAAAGTCGTGCTTAGATTTACCTGAGTACCCATACCTTGCTGAAATTTCCTCCAAAAATTAGCTGTGAACTGGGCTCCTCGATCTGAGATAATAGAAACTGGAGTTCCATGAAGCCTGACTATTTCCTTGATATACAACTGAGCGTACTGTTCTGCAGTATCAGTGGACCTGACTGGCAAGAAGTGAGCTGATTTCGTGAGCCGATCCACTATCACCCAAATCGAGTCGAACTTGCGCTGAGTGCGAATTAACCCTATCCATGTTGATCATTTCCCATTTGCACATTGGAATTTCAATAAGCTGAGTTAACTCACCGGGCCTCTGATGCTTGGCCTTCACCTGCTGACAATTCGGACATTTAGATACAAAGTCTACCACACCTCTCTTCATACCGCTCCACCAATAAACTTCCCGGAGATCTTGATACATTTTCGTAGAACCTGGGTGCACGGAATACCTGGAATTGTGAGCTTCTTCCATCACCATCTCCCGAAGATTATCCACATCAGGAACACATAGCCGTCCCTGGCACCGTAAAACACCATCATCGCTACCGAGTGAAAATGCCGAAATCTTGTTATTCAAAACTGCCTCCTTCAACTGCGCCAATGCTGGATCCATATACTGATTTTCCTTGACTTCCGCTACAAGTGATGATTCTGCCCAATTATGCACCATAATATTTCCCTCGTCTGAGGTCAAGAGACAGACCCCCAGACTGAACAATTGATAAATCTCCCGGGCTATAGGCCTCCGATCCACTTTCAAATGAGCCAAACTACCCATGGACTTCCGATTGAGAGCGTCAGCCACCACATTCGCCTTCCCTGGATGGTACAAAATGTTCATATCATAATCCTTAAGCAATTCTAACCATCGTCGCTGCCTTAAATTCAACTCCTTCTGCTTGAACAAATATCGGAGACTCTTTTGGTCTAAGAACACGTCCACATGGACCCCATACAAATAATGCGGCCTGATTTTTAATGCAAACACCACTGCCACGAGTTCGAAATCATGCGTCGATAATTCTTCTCGTGATTCTTTAGTTGCCTGGAAGAATAGGCTATAACATTCCCGTGTTGCATCAACACACATCCCAAGCCAACCCTTGAAGCATCGCAATAAACCACAAATCCCTCTGTGCCCTCTACCAAGGTTAACACCGGTGTCGAAGTTAATCTTGATTTCAATTCCTGACAGATCCTCTCACAAACGTCGAACCATTGGAACTTAGTTGCTTTCTGTGTCAATTTAGTCAATGGGGAGGCGAGGGTAGAGAATCCCTCCACAAACCTCTGATAATACCCGGCTAGACCCAAGAAACTGCAAATCTCTGTCGGGGTCGTTGGTCTAGGCCAATCCTTTACCGCTGTGATTTTCTGGGGATCAACCTTAACCCTTTCTCTGGAAATAACATGACACAAAAATGTGACTGACTCCAACCAAAATTCACATTTTGAAAACTTGGAATAGTATTGGTGCTGATGAAGAGTCTGCAGAACTATCCTGAGGTGATTAGCATGATCCTCCCGACTCCGCGAGTAGACAAGGATGTCATCAATAAAAACAATCATGAATGAGTGAAGAAACGGTTTGAAAACCCGATTCATAAGATCCATGAAGGCCGCTGGAGCATTGGTCAGTCCAAAGGACATTATCAAAAATTCAAAATGGCCATAACGAGTTCTGAAGGCGGTCTTAGGAATATCCCGCTCTCTGATCTTCAACTGGTGATACCCCGACCGTAAATCAATTTTGGAGAAAAACATCACACCTTGCCATTGGTCGAACAAATTATTTATCCGAGGCAATGGATACTTGTTTTTGATAGTGACTTTGTTGAGCTGCCGATAAGCAATACACATCTGAAGCGAATCATCCTTCTTCCTGACGAAAAGAACCGGAGCGCCCCACGGTGACACACTCGGTCGAATGAACCCCTTCTCTAATAAGTCTTCCAATTTCCCCTTTAACTCCCTCAACTCTGCTGGCGCCATTCTATATGGTGGAATAGATATTGGCTGCGTATCTGGCAATACATCAATCCTGAAATCGATCTCTATATCTGGCGGAATCTCTAGAATCTCGTCCGGAAATACTTCAAGAAACTCATTCACGACTGGGACGGACTCGGGGAAAACACTTCTGAAGTGGTGTCCGCAACTCGGACCAAATGATAAACTCACCCCTTTTTAATCACCTTTGAGGCCTTAAGGTAGGAAATAAACCTACCCTTTGGCACCACACCATTCCCTTTTCACTCAATAACTGAATCATTAGGAAACTCCAGTCTCATAATTCTGGTTCGGCAGTCGAGTTTAGCAAAGCACGAGTAAAGCCAATCCATTCCCATGATAACATCGAGATCTACAATCTCTAGTTCGGTAAGATCCGCCGTGGTATATCGACCACACACCTTGACAACACAATTCCTATAGACTCGTGCGACTGTAATGGAATCACCAACTGGAGTCAACACAGAGAACAACTCATGGAGCTGTTCGGGTTCTATCCTAAAACTTGAAGCAATAAATGGGGTAACATAGGATAAAGAGGACCCCGGATCAATAAGAGCATAACAATCAAGGGCTTGAACAGCCAGAATACCTGTAACAACATCTGGGGAAGCCTCCACACTCTGGCGACCACTCAAAGCATAGAACCGGCTGGTTCCACTTCTACAACGAGCTCCACCTCTAACTGCACCAAGCCCTGCTAGAGCTGGAGGATGTACTGAAGATGCGGCGACTGAAGAACCGAACAGCTGAGAAAAACTACTACCCATGCCGTGACTGGGCGCACGACAATCCTTCCGAATATGACACTCACACCCTACACCCGTAGCATACAGGAATATCCAGGTAACAAGTCTCGGTATGGAACCTCCCACACTTAGGGCACGGATCCCTCCTCTGCTGCTGGAACCTCCCTCCTGGATGACCGGATTGATGAGACCTCCTACTGTCTGATCCTGGTCACGGGCGACTGCCCTGCTGATAACGGTGCACTGATGGCAGTGCACTAGATGAGGACTGAGCATAAGACTGGGATGGTGATGGTCCTCTCCCCTGAAATGGTCTCCCTCCTCCAACCGAACAACCTGAGTCGCCCGCTGACCAGGCCCTGCTAGTACTCTCCCTCTCCGACCTTATCTTCAATTTTCTAGCCTCCGCGGCCTGGGCGAATCCCACTACCTTACCATAATTCATGTCTGAGTGAAAGGCAGCTGTAGCAGCTTCATTCACAGCCAAGGGACTGAGGCTCTGAACAAACTGTCAAACTCTGGCACCCATAGTCGATACCAACTAAGGAGCGTATTTAGACAATCTCACGAACTCCAAGTGGTACTCCCACACACTCATATTACCCTGCTTGAGAACCTCAAACTCCGTAGCACGGGCTGACATAACCTCCCAACTGAGTAGCATGAGATCTTTGGGCCTGAGCGGCTACTAACTGAGTCAAATTATGAATAGCTCCCCTGAGGTCCCCTACGGAAGTACCGGGACATGAAGCTGGAATCGAAGAAGGATCAGGAATATATGCGGAAGGGGTTGCAGCACACTCCGCCACTGCAGGAATAGGAACACTCTGTTCTGGAAGAGAAATGCCAGGTGGATTCAAGGTCGGAGATTCGCTCTCACCCGCACCATCGGGAACAGAATTCACAGCCACGCTTGGGGTGGCATTGGACTCTAGGCCGAGTCGAGCTCTCTTCTTTGGTGCCTTTACTGAAAATTTCGGAATAATGCACGAGTTAGAAAAGGATATTTTCACTTTCCACTTCACCGCACGATATAGAATAACAATGAAAAGGGTGCTTCCTAAATGTCCATGTAGCCCCCTAATTATAGATGTGTTCGACAACATACCGATAAGAAGGTCTCTACTAGACATGGCTCCGAGACATCCTAGGACACTTTTAAAACCTTAGTCTCTGATACCAAGTTTGTCACGCCCCAAAATTGAGGGACGCGACTGGCACTCAACCGGGTGACCCCAGTCAAGCGAACCTGATTTGCCTTTCCTACCCAACGCGCTTCCCGTGTTTATATCATCCATTATCTATGTGAAACAGTGAGATAATATTAAAAGTGTGTGATTACCACAATAAATCCAATTTTTCCTCATTTTACATTATTATACTAGAT